>CALZFC010000019.1:1035000-1097500 GCA_945643635.1 Allodiplogaster sudhausi
AGAGAGAGAACAGGGAGAAAGAGGGGGGGGGAGAGGACAGGGGGGAGAGAGAGCGAGAGAGGACAGGGGGAGAGAGCAAAAGAACAATGGAGAGCAACCGATGGATGATCGAGGATAGCGAGAGAATGACACTACGGGCACTGAGGTGTAAACGACAAATTTCTCTTAGAAATTGACGGATCCGATCACCGTCTGCTTAAAAAAAACTTACATCAGGCGTGGTGAAAAGAAGGTGTTGGCGGGAGAGGAAAATAAGAGGAAGGAAATTGCAGCCTCGCTATTCCTGTCTCTGCCATGTGGAATATCTTCTATTCAGAGATTGAAAGTATCACGAGAAGATAGAATAAGAGTGTAGAAAGAGAATAAAGAAGAGCAGATACAAAGCAGAGAAGAGAGACACAGAGAGAAAGAGAGAGAGAGAGAGAGAAAGAGAGAGGGAGAGGGAGAGAGAGAGGGAATTCACAATACCAACGAAAGGAAAAACCGAACTCAGGAAGAACCAGTAGAACATTCGTATGAGGGAATAAAATGATTAAAAGAAAAATTGTGAGCCCTATATGCAAAGTTCCTTCCGGAACAAGGAATAACAATCATTTGATTACGAGACTGCATCCATCCTGATAGTTTTAAAGGTCATAAAATAGAAAATAATCTTGGAATAATCAGAAAATATTTACATTGTTGACAAATGCATTAAGAATGGAGCCTGAACAGTTAGAAAAGAAGAGAGGTATCGCGACTAAAATAAGGGGAGTTTGGGCAATAGTTGCAGACGGAATCGGATAAATATAAGAGAGAGAGAGTGCGAGAAAGAGAGAGAGAGAGAGAGAGAGAGAGAGAGAGAGAGAATTTGCAAATGAGAATCTTGGAGGTGATACAGGAATAAGAAGAGATACAAAAAGCACTTCTGGTGTTCTGTGTGTGATCGGAACAACAAAGGGAGGAGGCAGCAGATCGCCCTCTGCTATACGATTACACTCAGGCTGGACTCCTCTGATTCATCTTACTGAGTCATCTTATCTTTCTCTCAATTAGTCGGTGGCTTCAAGAACAACAACTTTTGGCCCATCTCTTCATCGACAGACACACAAAAATCGAGTTTCACTGTAATCTTGACGCTTGTATGCATCCATAGGAATCCGTCTTCTCTCGGCCGTAATTTTCATCACATGTGACCATTTGTCATTTTAAAATTTATATCCATAAAGACAATATTTGAATTCGGAAAAAAACACAATACCGAAGCGAGAGAATAGGACTAGGAAGACCCAAATGGGTGGTTATAATGGAAGCACCAAAACTACACTTTCAGTCTGGATACCAGGAAAGGAAATATCTCAATATCAGCCGGGAAAAAGAAGAATAAATCTGTTGATGAATTTTGTATTTTCTTTTGCTTCTAACGAGGGAACCATCTAAGCGTAAGGTGGCGGATTTTGATCGCACCTGTCCAGATCGATTACTACGATCGAAAAAATAATTCTGGCATATTCAATTTTTCCTAAATAGCCTCTGGCGATTTTATATTGATTTTTAAAAATTTGCATAAATTGAGGCTGTCGGTTGCTGACCAATGTTTGCCATTGTCGGTATCTTGCTTGTGACTAAAAATATGGCATTCGTGGCGCAGTAGGTTGCACGCTCACTTACAATTTTGAGCGTCACAGGTTCGAACCCCATTCGGTTGAAATTTTTGCTGCAGTTTGGAAATTCAAGTTTGGAGAAGTACATACGAAAAAATTTATGCCGTTGAGAGGTGTTCACTTCGCTCCTGTTTTCGAATCCACAAAGACCTAAACAGTTTGGAAAACAGAAATAAGTCTTCTTCCACGTCTGGAACAAGGTGGCCCATTAATGTACTGTTGAAAATGAGGTCAGAATTAAAAATAACCTTGATATTTGCGTTCCTCGCACCAAATAACCCCTATGGTGATTTTGGGGGAAAAACTTTTTCCATCAATTGAGGCAGGTCATTATTGTAATAGGCTACTATGGATGGCTTCGCAACAATGGGCGAAGGGTACACCTTCCAACACCCTATGCCCTTACAGACAAGTAGAAAGCTATTGTTACATAAATTTTAAGTGTATACGAACTTTCCTCTCATCTGAAAATTTTTTTCGTATGTACTTCTCCAAACTTGAATTCCGCAACTGTAGGAGGTACAATTGTACTATTCCTACCCCTGAAGTCGAACTAATTTTTTTTTCAAAAAACCTTTTAAATTGAAATTCACCCCAAGGTGGTTTTCGGTACGGGGAATACTAATATCATGTGTATTTGTTATCATGAGCTCATTTTTAGCTAGGCAAGGTTCGAGAGGTGAGATTCTCACTTTGCGATGGTGGTTGAGCCAAGCCAGAAAAAGAAATGAGTATGATATTCGTTTTCCCATGCTGAAAACCACCCTGGAATGAATTTCAAGGAAAATTTTTTTTATGAAGTTCGACCTCTGGCGTGGGAATGGTACAATGGTACCCGTAGCAAAACGTTTCAACCGAATGTGGTTCGAACCTGTGACGTTCAAAATTGTAAGCGAGCACGTAACCCACTGCGCCCCGCAGGCCTATTCAATTGCTTAAGAAAGACATTGACAGTGCTAAAGCCACAAAATACCGCGATTTAATGCAAACTTTAAAAATCAATATAAAATCGCCGGAAGCCATTTAGGAAAAAATGAATATGGTTATCATCATTTCTCCACTTGGACTATCGATCTAGACAAGTGCGATCAAAATCCGCCACCTTATGCTTAGATGGTTCCCTTGTAAGGCTAGAGAATATGCAAGGAAGAAAGGAGAATTACATTATCGAGAGAATGATCCGTCAAGGCTGATTCACTTCACTTCACTGAGTAGAAAAGGAGAACTAGTAAGGATGAAAAGATAAACACGGAGATAGCCATTGCAATACCAGGAAAAGGAGACATACATCTTGGGCTTAAATGGTTGTACTGATCGAAGAAACCATCAAAACTTTACTTATAGAAAAATCCAAGAATTTAGAGGAGAAAATGGAACCTATTTCATCAAAATTTTCATAGCCACCTATAAGAATAAATAAGTAAAATGGTTCCTTGCCTGAATTCCTCATAACCAAAATCAATATCAGCATTAACTCGTGGCACATATTATATCCCTTCAAGAAATAAGCTAGTTGGATATCAGCAAATAATAACGGAAAGAATTTTATATAGATATCAGCAGAGCTATTTTTATCCCAAATTTTGGCCAAAGGCAACTTCATGCATTCTGGATTGGAGGAGTAGCCTCTTGAGCGAGCTAAAGATCAACTACTAACTCTGTTTGCATAATAAACCCAGAACATTAAGGCACCCTTTACGAAAAGGAGGAGAGAGGAAGAGAACTTACAATGGGTCCTAAGGAGAAAAGGAGTGAGAAATAGCGAAGGAAGACGTTAGGAAGGAACGGACTATGTCAATGATGTTTGCTGGAGCCGGCACTGTCTGCGGGGTCGCGTCTCTGCTGGATGTCGGAGAGGTAACTCTGCTGGGAGAGAAGGAGGGCCTCGGCCAGCTGAGCATCGTCATCCGCCCATTCCGTGTACACTGAACGGCAACATGGTTAGGATATCATAATAGAAGGATATAACATCAAAGAACTGATATAACCAAAATATAATTAGTGCCGAATTGACGTCATAACTAGTCTTGTAACAATAATTGTTAAACATGCTTGTGAAGTGACATTATTCACAGACAGTACCAGACATTCCGCATTATATTTCCTTTAAAATCATCCAAAACAATTCCATAATAAATACAATTGAGCTGCTGGGCGCCATAATTTTCATATCTGAATTTATAAAAGCATCACGCAGCTGCTGACCAATATTCAGCACCATCACTTTATGTAAAGCGAACTTCTTACGCAAGAATGAAAAGTAACTCGATTCACGTGGTGGCTTGAATTCCAAGGCAGTTTTGAACTAAAACCTTTTTAACTGCCAATAAAAGTGAATGGAGTAACCTCCGGCAGCGAGAAGTTCCTCGTAGAGTCCGCCACCAGCCATTGTATCTTCTTCTCTCTTCTGGCTAGAGGTGCTTGGTTTGGGAGAGAAGCGACTGGAGGGAGGCAGTTCAGTGGAGGGAGAAGAGCGAGAGCCGCATGGCTGGTCTGCAATTGGTTAGGATGCAGGTGAGGTCTACAGCCAAGTGGAATGAGAGCCACTCAACCATTCCACGAACCTTCGGCGTGCGTAGAATGCGGCGTGGAGTGGACGGAAGTGCTCGAAGTGGAACGCGGGAATTGGTGAGAAGCAGAAGAGGAAGGGCCGAGGGAGGAACGGCGGGAGGCAGAAGAACTCTGCATATAAGAGAACAATGTTCACATCCACATTTCCATATGTTGGAATACAATTGAAACGCTGTGCTTGGCAATCTTAGAAAAAGACGACCATTGGTATGCCGTAAATTGACAGGGTCAGTTCCCCACAGTAGCCCTTCGGCTGACAAGACCTTTTTAGTTCAGCGATGCTTGAAAAGCCTTCAGATTAACCTGATTATGCGGAGCCTCCGTCTTCTGCTCAAGATTTCGCACATACTCGAGATAAGATTCGCGAGCAACCTACAAGTATACCAATTAATTAAGCTTCTTGCCCCTTTTTATCATCGATAACGCTGACAATGAATCGGTTGTTTTCAGTTATAAATGCTTTGTCATACCTGATCTTTGATGTCTTCCTCGGTCCTCTGCCAATCAGTCATCTTCATCTTATCACTGAGCATCGCCTGCTCTATCTCTATCATATCAGACTGCCGCATTGCCTGCAATGATCACACGCATTTGACGCCTGCATAGCTCCACCTTTTAAGAGTGACAAATAAATAAAAATGCTTGAATTTTTGAAATAAAGGTTGTAGTTAAAAAAAGTTTACAACTAAAACATTAAATAATTAAGCATTTCATGTGAAGTGAAAATATGAATCCGACATCAGCTAAGAGTTGTCGGTCTGCAAGGCCAGGTTCGAGTCCAGGGAGGCCGAGACCAACTCCAACCGTCGCACTGAAGGGATCTACGACTGCAAAGATATAACCTGTAACCTTATACTGCATATAACGATCGATTGATTCCCTTCAAAGTGACGCAGTCACATTTTCTTCAGCTACAATTCTCTTCATGTCCAGAACTCCTCTTGTTAATGAGGACATAGCTTATCCTCGCGTAAGCTTGGTAAATAGAGCAGATTCAGATGTGAGAGAAAGTATGAGAAATAGTAAAAGAGAAGGCGATGAAGATCGAGCACAGTAAGACAAAAGAAAGGATGAAAAGAAAGCCAAGAGAAAAGTGGCAAACCAGAGTTGTAATGAGTGGATCCGTGGTAAGAGAGTCGAAGGGGAGCATTGAGAGCCTCAGTCGCTCCTCCTCCGCTTCCCATTCCCCCCGCTCCTCCCGGCATTCCACTTCCAGGCGGAGACGGCTGCGGGTGGAAGACATTTATTGGGGCTGCAACTCACACCAGCTAACAAGTAATACATGCACAAAATGGTATTCTTTAAAACAAAATCACAATTATTTTTATAAAATAAATATTTTCGGAGGCGGAAAACATATTATGATTGATTCCAGGAATTTAAAACCTTATTCAATACCCTCGTTCAAAAAACCTACTGAGCCTCAGTATCAAATAAGATACGCGCTCAAAAGATAGAGAAGTGACTCACTAATGTTGTATTCATAAATCTCGATGGGGCGATTGAAGATCTCCGAAATTGCCTTAAAGGAACGGATAGTTTGGACATTTTAACTGACAAAATTGTAGTTGAGAAAAGGCGAGAACACAGCAGACCTGGAGTTCGAGATGATTTCCATGTTCGTTCGGCCTCCTTTTCCTCGCGACGTATGCTTCGAAGTCCTCCGTGCAGAAGTTTTTGAAGTGATCACAATTCTTCTCCTGGAGAAATTACCATTTTAGTAGCGAGAAAGTAACGCAGCAAGTTTAATACCGTTCCGTAGAAATATCTGAACTATGAACGAAAAAAAATAACCATGTAATCCATGCAAAGCTTCCGAACTTGCGGGTGTTCATCCTCGTGGCCATAGACCTGAAACGAATATGAGTCTCCTATCAAAATTCAACATGATATGAAAAGGATATATTACGCATTTCAATTTAAATAAACACATGGTTACTGTCTCCTACAGGGAGTCATTCTATCATTATGTGCCGTAATCTAATCTGAAAAAGGGCATCATCAGTTGGGTTGAACCTGGTCTGCAACTGCTCGAAAGAGACAAGAACCATCTCCGACCATCTGCTTAATGTGAAGACCTCGATCTTGACGAAGACGTCGTTCGAAGGCCGATTCTTTCTGCAAGGGGTCAATGCAATGCACATGGGAATGTATGAAAAGGCAAGAAACAACTAGAAAGTTCCTTCCTCGCCAAGAGACAAACTCATTGACATTCTCGTCCTTGAATCCCCTCTCGTTTTCATCGTCCGAGTTGTTCGGGTCCTCTTGGCTCACTCGCGAGCTGCTCGCCAGTTCTTCGCGTGCGACTAAAGCGACTATTTCTTTTTCCAAGAAAATAATCAACCAAACCATCCATCAGTTAACATTTAAAATTCATCGAGTTCACATTAAGCAAGAAACCAAGGAATGCAACCCATAAAGTATTCCGCCAACCTCGGGGTGAATGCTGCCCACCAGCAGACGAAATGCTGGAGGCTCCCGCTGCATTGGCATGAGGAGGAGGCTGGGCAGTGGCTGCGGCTGCCACTGCGATCGCCACTGCAGCCGCCTTCCTGGCAATCTTGCGGGGAGGCTGGGAATGGCAGCCGGGAAGCAGCGGGTTGCCACTCGCACTTCCAACACTCGCATGGCCCACAACTGATCCGCTTCCCACCGACGACGACGGCACTGAGGACCTGAACGAACCATTCAGCAATACTTCAACTGGCACCAAGAAGATGATGAAGCATGGAGCTACACGAAAGAGATCAAAACTTGAGAACAGCACAGCTGAAGCATACTTACGGTTGTCCCTGCTGTGCAGCCTGTCTTTCCTCCTTTCGCAGTGGAGGGGTCTTCTTCAGCTTTTGTGGAAGAATAGTCATGGCTACGAGCCACTTCGATTCTTCTTCGGCAGCAACAGAACATTGGATTGCCTCACCCCGCCAAGAAAAGATAAAAAATGAGCAATTCTTAACTCGTCAGCATCTACATTTCGAGACGTGCACAAGAAAAACTTTATCGGATCCACAAAAATTATTTGCAGCAAATATTTACATTGGAAATATACATTTTGTACATATTCTCAATGAATAGTGAACATAAGTACAGTAGATAAACAGAAATTTACTTCAACAGGCTTAGATCTCCTAAAACCTCCTATAATATTTACTCTTTAATAATACTTTGACCCTGGTCCCATTCGCATCGTCGGGACAGCAACCAATATAACAAAATGTATTGGAAGAAGACTTTCACATCCACAATTTTGTATATAAAAATATACAGAAGATTACACAAGTAAAAAAAAGTTATTTGACCTAAAAAGGTGGGACCAAACAAACACAAATAATGTGTTAAAGCCATTTGTTGAATTATGCAGTGGACGATGTGAGCTGAGGGTGAGCTGAGAACGAAGGAGAAGAACTAGAATCGCCACCTCTCGATTCCCTCTTCTTCGGAGGTGGATTCAACAGTTCGTTGCGATATTTCATCTGAAAAAAGGGTTTTCCACAATATTCTTGAGTCCAAAAAATATTTGATACGAAGTAGACTTGTTTTTATTAATCACTGAATAAGAAAGCGGACAAAATATCATAAAAAAGGTAGTTGAACATACATTATCACAAATAATATAAATACGGAAAACAGGCAAAGCCGAACCCGCTTAATCCGTCGATGTGGAGCCATGGGTTCTTCAGGCGGTTCAATGACTGGCTCGGAACATGAGGGAGTGCTCTCATCTATGCCCGCTATCTCGTTTATTAGCATCTTCTCCAAAATCACCTGAATGAACCATACATTAAAGATAAAGCGGAATTTATTTTTTCAGTCCAGATAACGTAATATTGGTGGCAAAATAAAACTAGCGGGAAAAGACAATGTTTCTTTTTAAAAATTTGAGAATCCGAATGGATGACCACCTTGCCCTCCTTGTATCGTTGTTCATGCACCACAGCCATCTCATACATCCAGCCAAGCTTCTCAAAAACAAACACCATTTATTCCATCTGGCCGATTGGAAAGAATAAACGAAACAAGTTTAAACAAGAGATCCATTTCGCAAGATCCTTGCACTAACTTCATCACAAAACTTGCACATGACGTCCCTCACGAGATGCAAACCCGTCATCATCTCCCGATTCTCGGCAGGCCCATACTTGATATTCCATGCTCGACTGAAGAGGTACGCCTTCCCGGAGGAGCCTGGCAATCAATCCAATATATAGCTTCAATTTTCCATCATAAAACAATGCAGCTACTTCCCCAACGGATCGATTCCCAAGTCCATAGTCATGTGTGAATGCGCCTTCCAGTCACAACTGGCAGCATCCAGAATATACTTGAATACTAAGTAACCCGATGAAAATGGTTATCGCAGAGAGAATAGAAGAAGCTACCTTGGAAGCGGGAAGAGACTAGTTCTCCTTGTTGGTGAGGTAGACCTGGCATCGATGGCAAGTGTAGATGACTTGGCCGCCACGGTGCTCCGCGAAGAGACGGCCCATTCTATGCGCAGATCACGCGGTTGCAAGTGAATACGAGAAAGATGGACAGCAGCGAGAGAGCGGGTGACAGAGAGAGGGCAGAAGAGAGAGAGAGAGAGAGAGAGAGAGAGAGAGAGAGAGAGAGATAGAGAGAGGATAGCCAGGCAAGCACCCGGTGCACTCTGCTCCTATTTTACACTCCACCAAGTCGCCGATAGTAGTTTGCTCTCTTCTGACAACATCTTCGCATGCGAGATGTGTTTCACTGGCACATCTAATGCACATAGTATCGTCGTTTTTACGAAGGAAAAATACTTAAGGAGCTACCAAAATTAGGCAAACGCAAAGGAAAGAATGCGAGAATGGACACTGCCGCATGTGAATGGAAGCGATAAACGAGAACAGAGAGAGCAGGAGGCTGCCACAAACTTTCACAACTCGCTGGAAATCCGTGTGTTGAATACAGCTGATCACTCAATCCAAAAAGAGCACCACCAGCACACACCCACTAACTGCACCATCACGCAAATGTCCCCAAAATCCACACCACGTAAACAAAGCTGCTGCTAAAATAGCCCTTCCTTCAATAAACCTTTTTTTCCGAAACAGCAAGATACTGACGTAGTTTAAAACACTCACAGTAGATATTCTCTTAACAGAAAATCAACTGAAAACTGTCATTTCTGCACGTGCTTGACACTTTCTGGCATCCGATGTTCCTTCATAGTTTATAGAAAATCTGGGGAGCAAATTATTCTAAATGAATATGACATAAAGACGCGATGCATACATAAAAATCTAATGAAAATAAAGAGCAACTTAGCTACTGCGCATTGAAACAGAGAGACCTAACAAACTCGCATAACACAACTCTTCAGTACACTAAACAACAATTACCATATGTATATCGCTGTAACAAGTATCGAACTAGGGCATCTTACTAAAGCGGAAGGGCAACGGCAGAGAAGGCATGTGGTAATTACCGTTCAAGCATACAATTGAACTTCATTCGAACCAACTTTGAGCTCTTACCGCTCAGCTAACTGAGCAAACTTGCAGACTCACCTTCTAATAAATAATGCGTGCCGTTCCAGTCAATCATACATTTCTGCTGGAAATCACAGACTTTTGCATAATACCATCAAATCCTAGAGTAATTCTGGCGAATTCAAACGGGAATTTACCGTGAGGCATTTTACTTCTTAATAACATTTAAACGGAACGAGATCCTAGGGCTTATCAATGGGAGAAAGCAACCTCTTATAAATTACTCAAAGAACCTCAAAAAGTATTAAAAAAACAAATGGTCTTCCCAAATCTGAAAACAACAATTTCTTTGAAAGGAGCTTTGCATTCTTAACGTGCGTTAGCATTCCTGAGTTAACTTAACCTTCGCATACTTACGGATAAAAAGAACAGTTGAACGGCAGGATAATAAAGGAGACGACAGAAAAAAGACCTGTGTTGAGATTAGCCATTTCATAATCAGCATTCCACCGGTACATGTCTACATGCCGAAACCGAAGAGAGAACTGGCATAGGCCATGGGAGGGACTGTGGGGTGGGGGACTTCGGAGAAGGAAGTGAAGCGAGGAGTCAACTCGTCTCCCTTGATCGTCATAAACGCGCCCTTAATAGTGTGCTTGCTCAATTATCTAGCTACTGAGGATTACGCACTTCATGAACATCACTTCCGTAAAATAAAATCTAGTACGACTTTTATCAATAGTTGAGTGTTTTGTCTCTTCCTTTATCCCAACCCAACATCATAGTCTCTTTCTCGATAAATAACGCAAAGCTAGGCAAAGCTTTATTATCTCCGAGTTGAGAACAAACTGGACGGACCTTGTTGCCCATCTGGTCGCAGTAGTTGGGAGCGGAGAAGACAGTGTAGACAAGGCCATCGTGATGTTCCTCCCACCCTTCCGGCTTCACCTCGTGACTTCTGAATGCTTATCTAATAATTAACCCCTTCAAATAACGGATTTGGCAGCAAGACCAAAACTGACCTGACGACATATTGAATTCCGTTCTCTTGGCACCACGTCTTCGTGATATCCGGCCCGAATTGACAGCCAACTCCACGTTTCGAGGGAGCGCGACCGAGGATTGGGGAGGGGTCACTCCTGCAGAAAAGAACGTAAAAATGATGGAGAGAGAGCAAAGGGGAGTCTAACCAGAGAAGATCACACATAATTCCCTCATCAGGGGGTTGGCGAACCCGGTCCGTCTTTCTAATTGCATCCAAGGTTACTCCATCTTCTTTGAAGAGGCCACCGTGACATACCTTCAATCATACAAAATCAGGAAAAAAAGGTACTCTTCACATGAGTTCAGTATTAAAGTCAACACCTAAATAAAAACAATAAACTGCTTTGTTTCTTTATTGTAAAACAAAAAGATGAAACAAGTTCTGACAAAGATCTTCTGGTTGATGAGATGGCAGAGTGGTAGATAATTGAAGAGTTCCGTGAAGAGTTCGGCCATTACGCTAGAGAATTTACTCTTGACTTCTCCCTCGAAGCCATACATCTGCAGCCAGAGCATATTACAACATGTATTAACAGCACTTTTCACAAGAAAGTCGTCCATTTCAATAGGCATGCTACTACATTTCCGAAACAGCATCTTGCTATTCGATGCCATCCCAAATGCATGGCAAACAACCTTGTTCATGACGTCACTCTCGTGATTTCCGCGCGACATGAAGAAGTGATTGGGCAGCAGCAGCTTATAAGAGAACATTGTGAAGATCGTCTCTACGCTGAAAGAACCGCGATCCACGAAGTCACCGTTGAATAGCTGCAAACAATTAATAGAAATGTCAAGGTAAGAGAAATTCACGGAAGGCTCGCTTTCAAAGATGACAACTACAATGTTTGAAGATGGATGCTCAGCCAACTGACATAGGGGTTCTTCTCGCTTGGCTTGCCATTCATGTCGAAAATGTTGCAGAGATCGTAGAATTGGCCGTGGATATCTCCGCAAACCTAACACAAATCACAATTTTTTCGTTTTTCATCGTCTGAGAGATATTAAAAAAATAAACCCTTCGCAGGGAATGACACCTACCGTGAACTTCCGTCCCGCAGGAACGGTAATGTCAACCAGCGAAGGTTGAGTCATGAAGAACTTACGGATTTCTAAAAGAATCTGAAAAAGACAACAGAGTTTTGCTTAAAACACGATATGAATGGTCAAAAAATGAAGTAGGAATATAGTTAGACTTACTCTGAAGGCAAATTTGCGGTGCAATTTCTTCTGTTTCTTGAATGTCTCCACCAACTCGTCGATGAACTCTTGAGTGATGGACTCGCCCAGAACCGGCCCGTCGTACGACGCTTCCACCTCTACAAACACTTTTCCTCTATCATAACAAATATCACCAGCTAAACGCGCATGAATGGGCATTTTATGGAGACTCTGTATATAGAATGCAATCTGGATGCATATGCATTATTATGAAGGAAGAAAGAGACCCATGGAGTCGAGGTCGATCTGCTCAGTGACACTTTTCCTGTCGTGTTCAGAAGAGATGGCCTTCTCGAAGGCGATTCTCTTCACAATCTTCGCGCATTCCGTGTACTTCGCATTCGCATCCGCATCAGAGGGACGCGATCTGCAGACAATCAATCACCTTCTGCTTTCTCTAATACAGATTTTTTGCTGAACACAAAAATAAAAGCAGGGACATCACATTAAACATTTTCGTTTTTATTGACGAAAGCACAGAACAGACTTCTTAACAGTCTCGTAGTCCTTGAGCGCCTTCTTAAACCGCCCAAGTGCCATGTTGGCCGTTGCTCTTCGGTAGTAACCCTGAGAATGAAAAAATTCTCCTAAGGCGTTATTTTGTCAAGCAGTGCTTATCGACATGAACAAAAAATAATACATGATAAAAGAAAATAATTGGTCTACAATGCTTAAAGTTAAGCCGAGATGGAATAGCAGGGTAAATGGAAACACTCTGTTTTCAGTGTTCGCTTTTCCACCTTATTCTGCCGGTACCTTTATGTATTGTGGATCTATCTCAAGTGCTTTGTCTGCATCCTGAAGCGCGGAACCGTACAACTCCTGAAACAGTTAAGCGTTGGCTCCTAATCCTGAATGTTTACTCAAAAAATATCCAAGTGACGGCGCTCAATCATTATATTATAATCTCGACATGTCTCACTATAGCTTTAAGCAACAACAGTAGCATAGGTGTATAAAACATGAGAGCGCTACGCTTGTTGGGGGGGGGGGGCATTTCCATTGCCTAATTCCTTCCTCTGCATGATTTAGGTTCGAATGACAAAAAAAAATAGACGAACCTTTTTAAGACAAGCCATGCTCCGATTGCCATAGACAGCGGCAGAAGGGGCGGATTCGAGAGCAGCCGAATACAATGCAATGGCGATATCGAACGATTGCTCTGCAATCAGATAAATTCAACAGATATCCATTGTAACATTAGCCCAGAATGCTGTCATTTCGATGGCGGTGCTTCATACAAGGCGTCTGCTTCAACTCAGGTCAACTTCAATATTATTATAAGCGGGTAAAAAATAAAGAAGGAACTTTGCAACTAACTCTTAAAGTATTCATTAGCCTGGTCCTTAATCTTGTCCGCTCGTTGAACGGCATCGGTGACCTCAGTGAGGCTCTGCAGAACAGCATCGACAACACCATCGAGAACGGATGGTGTGGAAAGAGGAGTCGACATTCCCGTTCTTGAGATATCTTATATCTAAAATTCGGCAACTATATTCAGTACTGAAAAAAACAGAGCAGGCTCAACAACAGCATTCAAACAGACAAACAAATCGGAGTTGAATAACAGCGAGAAGCAAAGGAAGATATCAACCTTTATAAGCTAGAAGCTAAACATTTCGGGCACGAATTCTCGGCAGCAACCAGGTCACATCAGCAAAACCCCAACAATATTATGGACTTTTAATTACATTTTCGCCCTTAGGTTTGCAATAGCTTTCCTAGGCAACGCCAAAACAGAAATAAATAAGCCCGAAACGTTCAAGAAGGAAAACTATGCTATACCATTTGGGTAACTACACGAGAAGTCGGAAATGGATCAAAAATGCGATAAAAAAGGAGTTTTCTAGATGAACAAAACAGTAAACAACAAGATGAGCTTCTAAACAGCGAAAACAGTGAAAGCCATAATAGAATTCTACACGCATTTTAACAATTTTAGTGTGTTATTTAGAAAAGTAAATTGCTGGAACAAATTACTAATTAACAAAAATTTTCAGCGTAAAAGCGGATAGTTACACTATTTCTTTATAAGCGCTTAAAAAATAAGTGAACATTTAATAAAATAAAAAGACTAAAATTCTGCTTACTCTAAACAACATTAAGACAATATGTCATATGTGTTGCAAATGTATATCCTTTCAAGTGCTATATCATAATTATTTGAACAGTGTGATTGCATTCTGTGCGAAACATATGATCATATGAATTGCTTAATTGTTCAGCTGATCAGATCTCTCGAACGGATTGCAATCATTCTGTTGCAAATAATTTGTATATTGCACTTGAAAGGATATGCATTTGTAACACGTTCGATAGATTAGCTTGCTGGTCTTTTGCATATGTAGAATTTAATTCTCCTTTATTAAACTACTATCCTTATTTTTATGCGCTTTTTGGAGAAATAGAGTAACCATCCGCATTTATGATAAGAATTAGTAATTAGTTCTAGCAATTTACTTTTCTGTTTCACACACTATAAAACACTGTTAATACAAAATTATGAGCCTCCCAACAAACAATTGGCTTCAATTTAATTTGTGACTTTAAAAAATATATGCGGCAATAAATCACTATACAACGAATGTTTTATGTCAATTGGACATGAGACAAATATCGGACAGGAAACGGACAATCAGTAAATCAAATTTGAATTCAGGTGTTTCGACAAAATCCAGTAATTATTTTGCGAGACAAAAGAAGAAAACAAGTAACTTATACAGAAATTGAAAGATCTTATAATAAAGTGAAAAGTGTATCATTGCATCTGAGCGCATTTACTTATAAAAAAAGGTAAGTGGCTTGTCCTTTTGTCGTTGTTTTTCTTCCCAGAAGAATGTTTTGCAGTTGAACAGCCCCATCTTCGCAGCATATCAGCATGATTCGCCGTAATCCACTTTATGTCGTAGCAGAGTTGAATCCAATATCTCCAGAGATTAGCTTGCTTTCTCATTCTTATCTCTCCACTTCCGCTCCTAATGCGTTTTATGATATTGTGGACGACATGCACACAAGCCTTTCATCTATGCGCACCCTTTCTCCTTCCTGCTCTCTCTCTCTCTCTCTCTCTCTCTCTCTCTCGCTCTCTCTCTCTCTCTCTCTCTCTCTCTCTCTCTCGTGACCCTCTTCACTCTTTTTCTTACTTTTATTCCAACTAGCACTCTCCCAAACATTCTCTCACTAATTTTTCGTTGCCTACATCGTTCTTCTCTTCTTCTTGTTCTTCTCGAAATATGCTTTGCTTCTTCTTTCAGGAAATTTATGTCAGCCTCATCCTGCTGGCTGAATCTCTTTATCAATCACTCGCACGTTCTCTCTCTCTCTCTCTCTCTCTCTCTCTCTCTCTCCCTCTCTCTTCTCTCTCTGTTCTCTCTCTCTCTCGCTCTCTCTCTCTTTTCTCTCTCTCTTCTCTCTCTCTCTCTTCTCGTTCTCTCTCTCTCCCTCTCTCTCTCTTCTCTCTCTCTCTCTTCTCGTCTCTCTCTCTCTCTCTCTCTCTCTCTCTCTCTCTCTCTGTTCTCTCTCTCTCTTTTCTGTCTCTCTTCTCTCTCTCTCTTCTCGTTCTCTCTCTCTCTCTTCTCTCTCTGTTCTCTCTCTCTCTCTTTTCTCTCTCTCTCTTCTCTCTCTCCCTCTCTCTCTCTTCTCGTTCTCTCTCTCTCTCTCTTTCTTTCTCTATCTTCTCTCTCTCTTCTCGTTCTCTCTCTCTCTCTTCTCTCTCTGTTCTCTCTCTCTCTCTTCTCTCTCTCTCTTCTCTCTCTCCCTCTCTCTCTCTTCTCGTTCTCTCTCTCTCTCTCTCTCTTTCTTTCTCTATCTCCCTCTAAATCTCTCCCTCTCTCTCTATCTATCTATCCATCAATCTCTATCTCTGTATCTCTCTCTCTCTCTCTCTCTATCTGTCTCTATCTCTCCCTTAAAAGAAAGCTGGAAAACATCTCGGCATCAGCTGCGTCACTAATCCATCCAGCACGCTTCATGTTTGCCTGATTCTTCTAGACTCGTCATGACTCAAAGACTGCCCGGAATCGACGAACGCGTAGAAGAAGCCGGCCATAATATCCACCGTCTCCTCTCTCTCTCTCTCTCTCTCTCTCTCTCTCTCTCTCTTCCCACCTTCATCTCCTTCCCTTCAATTCTCTCGCCCTCGCTCTCTCTCCTCTCGTCTGACCTCTCTGCTTTTCTCTCTCACTCTTCTCAGCTTGGAGAAAGCCTTACAGCTAATCCGTTTTCTGTCATTTGGATAGGCAGGATTTTCCTTCAGCAGCCTCTCATCTTCACTTCTGCTAGCTGACTTTAATTTCCTTCAAATTTCCATAATGCTCTATCTATCTATCTCTCTCTCTATGTATCTCCTTCCCCTTTTTCCATATCACTCTGTTTCTCTCTCTCACCCTCACTCTGTTTCTCTGTTTCGCTATCTATCTCTCTCCATCTTTTTCTGTATTTCTCTCTCTCTCTCTTTCTCGCGGTCTTTCTCCCAAACACTGTCTACACCCCCTGTTATGTACTCATCTAATCCTCAGTAGATAAAGCGGCCAGCCGCCCTTATCCCGTCCGTCAGTCCTCGCTTATCTTCCCTTGCGGTGTTGGCTGGAGAAGAGAGCCCCTCCTTTACGAGTGCATCCTCTTGTTCGAGTATTACCCGCTTGTTTATAAAAACGTTTGTTTTTCACATTTCCGTAGACATTACTTTAGAATTAATTCCTATTTTTGGACATGAGGAAATTCACATGTCACAGTAAACTATCAGATAACAACGTGCTAATGCATGTATTATTCATTGGTGCATAGCTTTCTTTTGTGCTCTCGTTTCTGGTGATCGGAAGGGGATCTTCCTTCCATTGTCATTCTATTCCCATGTGCTCCTTTATTATTACGTCTCAATGCTAATGCATAACTGATGAGCACACCTTTTATTTAACTTCAATTGTTTTGGTCTGGATAAGAGAGATAGAGAGAGAGAGAGAGAGAGAGAGAGAGAGAGAGAGAGATTACAGGAGTGAATAGGAAATCAAGAAGCTTGGCTGGATATGTAACAATATTCAAGTATGTTACGGATGTGCGTGGGAAGAAATCCCGTGTTACAACAATTAACACATGCTCATCTTCCGCTTATCTCTTCGTTATTTTTGTTGTTCCTGACACAGACTTATTTGGTCATCCACGGAAAACAGTGGAATGAAGTGAAGGAGAGAGAGAGAGAGAGAGAGAGAGAGAGATAAGAGATAGAGAGGGAGAGATAAAGAGGAGAGATAAAGAGAAACAAAGAGGGAGAGATAAAGATAGAGATAGAGAGAGAGATAGAGAGAGAGAGGTCGAGTGAGAGTCTTGCCTTTGATGCCCGACTATTCTGATGATCGAGGAGCGTTCTTGAATGAAAGATCTGGCTATAATTCGAGTGCTTTGTCACTTGCAAGAAATGGCGCAATTAGTGATTCTGCAGACAGACACTCCTCGTTCGGACTCAAATACGTTATATTACTTTTTCATCTGTTTTCACCCACGATTATGTTATTTCCAAAAGTGCACTTCGTGTACTCTCTCGCTCAGTCTCTCTTTCTTTCCTCTCTCTCTCTCTCTCTCTTTTTCTCTCTCTGTCGCTCTTCTTTCTCTTTCTCTCTATCCATCTCTTTCCTGACATCGTGACCGCTTCTTCAGCAGATGTACGCACTATACACCTTTGCCGGCTATCGCGACCAATTGCAATCAAGTGGTCGCCTTTTCGACCCTCTTCGATTACTGCAAGCGCCTTGGATGGAGAGAGAAAGAGAATGAGAGAGAGAGAGTGAGGAGAGAGAGTGAAGAGCGAGAGAGAAGAGAGAAAGGAGGAGAGAGCAAGGCATATTCAAAATTGGAGAGACAGAGCGAGGCATATTCAAAGATGAGCAAAGGTAATATACAAATATGAATAGTAAGTCTTACGTCTTTCCAGAATCTCCCCGGAGGAAAACCATATTTTTTTTCTATCGTTCACTATCTCTCTCTCTCTCTCTCTATCTCTCTCTCCTTCTCTCTCTCTCTCCTTCTCTCTCTTTCTCCTTCATTCTCAGTGCCTGCGTCAGTCTTCATATCGTGTATTACGTAGAAGGAGAATCACCAGCGGATTATAAGAAACTAGTCTATAAAAAAGCCTACGAAACCCAACAAAACAACGACGAACCCGTCAAGGCTCCCATCATTTTTATATTAACATAATGAATAACAACTTCTGCCAATTCCCTCCTTCCCTTTTTAGATGTTCGAACGGTAAGCAAAACTTGAATATTAGCTCGCTAGAGAATATTAAATATTCTTTTATTTCATTTCGCCTTCGTATGTATCTTCTGCTCAGTTAGGTGAATTACCGATTTACAAAAAAAATAATTATTTATAAATTAATTGCCGTTGGTATCTGTCGTTATTTCTTCCCTGAGACCTAATATCCTCTTGAACTCAAGTGCTCTTCATGTGACTTCAAGTACTTTCCAGACATAAACACCTTCATATATATTCTTTGAGCGCTCTAATGCTTTTGTAAGATTTCTTCACGTAAAGTCACAGATGCTTTTTTCACTATCGGATTTCTTCAATTATGACCAAAAAACTAGCATATGTGAAATGAGAAACAAATAATAAGAATGCGTGCAAGTTTAGTGAAGAAGGCAAGCAGCAGTCAGATAAAGCGAGAATGTCTGAAGCGGGATCGCACTCTCCGCCATTGCCGGAATCCACGGACTCAGCCGAGCAGCCGGCCAGAGTACAGCTCAGGCGGTCACGGTTCACTTCCGATGGAGGAGTCAGTCTCTTTTCTACCAAATCGGTCAAGTAGAGAGAAGGAGGGAGAAAGAGAGAGGCAGAGAGACAGAGAGAGACGGAGAGATAGAGAGAGAGAGAAAGAGAGAGAGAGAGAGAGAGAAAGAGAGAAGAAGAGAGGAAGAACGAGGGCATGAGAAAGAGAGAGACAGAGATACAGAGAAAGAGGGAGGATAGATGAATATGATGGAAGGTACAAATTCCTCTAACTGAATTTTATATCTCTTCGGTGTAGTTAGAGAAGGACACTTGCGATGTCTCTTTTCGGGAGATTTCTATATCATGTGCCATGGAGGGCCATGGTCCGCCCCTTTCTGACTCCGTTCTTACTCCCTCCATTGGCAGGCTACACTCAGCTCGAGCAGTTCCATCGACAGTTGCAAGTCGACCACCACCGCCAGTGGCAGTCGACGGAGAAACATGCCCATGATGTACCAGATGTATGAGAGTCAGGTGGGAGTCATTGCTGCCGTTGCCAAACTAACCTCTTCCTTAGTATACGAGCGAGTACCATAATCAAAGATGACTCCTCATCAATTATAGACAGTTTCTCTATCGTAATCAATTTGCGTAATCCAGAATCTTTTGGAATGCTTTGAATAGAAAAGGAGACCTAATCAGATTTTATGAACACAAGTATGCTTCAAGAGAGATCAATTATTATGTTGTGTTTTTAGTATGAAGATTTGCGTGGCACAGTCTGCGGGCCGGATACACCCGACTTCTTTCCGGTGCAGGAGGCTAACATCTTCCGGAAGGCGCTCTCAGGAATCGGTTAGTCTTTCCCCTCTTCCATCCGCAAGCACAGAAATCATCCCGAATCAAGCAACTTCCTTCCGATATTTCTCATAATAAGGAATACAGCCAAATTGTCAACTAAGATATGCGCATTTTGAAGTCCCAGATGACATCGCGTGAAACATTCGAGAATCCTCGTGATGGTACGAGGGGACATCGTGAGAGAGAAAGAGAGAAAGAGAGAGAAAGAGAGAAAGAGAGAAAGAGAGAGAGAGAGAGAGAGAGAGAGAGAGAGGATAGAAGAAGAGAGAAAATGAAAGAGGTAAGAGGGAGAGAAAGAGGGAAGATGAAGAAAGGTATCCCGGGTGATGAAGCTGGAAAAGGAGTCAGGTATAGCTTGGCAGCACGCGATCTGCAGCACGTGGCATAGGAAGGAAGGCATGGCAGGAATGGAAACGGCAACCGCCTACATCTCACTCTATATTCATCCTTTCTCTCCTTTTTTAGGGGTCCTAAAATTAAAAATAAAAATATTCATTTTGGAAGATCTCCGATTTGCATCACGAGCTTAAGTTATGCAAAACATGTTTTTAAACAAAATTATTTCTGGACAGACAGTAAATCAGTTCATAGTCACAACAAAAGAGATTAGAATAGGAGTGCGGATTACATGGATAAAGCAAAATATTATCATGAGAGTTCTTCTGAATTGCAGACACAAATGACCAGGAGATCATCAACGTCCTCGTACGACATTCTAACTTCCAGCGGCAGAAGATTCTCGACGCCTACGAGGATATGCACGAGAAGGTACCAGACAGATTTAGACGGATTTCGAAATCTGCTATTTTAAGCAAGAGAGAAAATGAGAGGGATATAGATGCAGAGATTGAGAGAGAGAGAGAGAGAGAGCATGTGAGAAAGGAGAGATGTAGAGTGGTCACTGGAGAATGAAGATGTAGAGCGAGAATAAATGATGATGCAAGAAATTCTATGTAAAATGTATGCAAACGAATGAAGAACTGCGTTAATTCAGAGCCTTCTGCAAGACCTGGAAGAGGAGACAGGAGGGTTCTTCCTCGAGATGACAACCGCACTCTTCAGACCAGCACACGTATTCGACACACACGAGCTACACAAATCCATTTCGGTGAGAGAGAGAGAGAGAGAGAGAGAGAGAGAGAGAGAGGAGAGGGAGAAAGGGAAGAGAGAAAAGGGAGGAGAGAGAATGTGAATAGGAGGGGGAGAGAAAGACAAAACAAAATATATACAAGTGCTAGCCAGACAAGAAGTATTAAATTTCAGAATCGGTACGGCGATCGCTCAGTCGCAGTGGAGATCGCTTGCACACGCTCAGTTCGAGTGAGTCATTCTTCATTCTAATACTAATCACTCCAACAGTATAGACTGTTCAATACGAGAATGTTTGCAGCAGCTGAAGGTGATCCGCGAGCAGTACAACAACGACTATCGCAAGCAGCTCGAGAGGGACATCGGCATCAAGGTCGCAGATTGCATCACCACTCTATTCTTCGTGCATCATTTCTATGCTCTGCATCTAAAATACTACATATAGGATATATTTTTGTTCCACTAAAATTCTCTCACTTCTTCAGGTGGAAGGCGTGTTTGGGCGGATGTTGAGCGCCCTTCTCTGCAAGCAAAGAGAAGACCCACGGGGTGGACGCAAGCTTGACGATGAACTCATTGAGCAGCAGGTATCCTCTCTCTCTCTCTCCCTCTGTCTCTCTCTCCATCTCTCTCTCCTCTCTCTCTCTCTCCCTCTGTCTCTCTCTTTCCTCTCTCTCTCTCTCTCTCTCTCTCTCTCTCTCTATCACCGTACCGCATTTCATACTCTTTCAGTACAATCAAGCCCTCGACGAATGGAATTAATGCACTTATGATCCTCCGTTCCAGGCAGTGCAGCTTTCTCAGATGTCCCTGGACGACCTCTCCCGCAACGTCTCCTTCTTCGAGCAACTCTTCGTCCTACGTAGCTGGAGACACATTGCAGCCGTAGTGAGCAGAGCAGATGAACTCAGGGTCGACAAGGTCAGGGATTATCACAGATTAATACGATCATATTGCCATTTTTATGCCTGCAGAGACTTAAAAAATGGGGGGGGGGGTATAGAGAGAGAGCGACAGAGAGAGAGAGAGAGAGAGAGAGAGAGAGAGGAGACTTCGTTGAAGGTGAATTGTAAGTACATATAAGATATCGGGGATACGGGGAGAATTAACTAGATTCTTTTTCAGAAAGAGTTGGAGCAGCTTCTTCGGAAGAACAAAGCAATCCACTCCGAGACTCGTCTCATGCTCATTACCATATGTCAGTCTTCCACTGTAGTTTATTTGCCAATCTCTCTTTCTCTCTCTCTCTCTCTCTCTCTCTCTCTCTATTCAGTGAGTGTCGCTCGCAACTGCCAGCTGTACTTTGCGGAGAAGCTGCGTACTGCCATGACAGGCGACCGCCCCGACCACCCCACCATCATCCGTATTATCGTGACCCGCAGCGAGGTGTGCACGCCACATTCCTATAAAGGATTTGATAGCCAAAAGAGAAATGCTCTTAAGCCATGCTCACTCTCGTAATTCAGATCGATCTGATCGATATCGCCATGGAGTACAAGCGCCGCTACCAACGCAGCCTTGACTTCGACATCCAGCAGACTTGCTCAGGGGACTACCTCCGTCTCATGCTCGCTCTCATCGCCCCCACCAATGTCTCCGATGTCGAGTAGTCCGGCATTTTGGCTCCCTTTCACGATCTCTGCTATTACTCGCAGAATTGTGCGAGTCGTGTGTTCAAATTCTACAGCTGCCATAATGGACGGCAGAACATCTAATGCAGCCATCTAATGCAATCAAATTTGTGTCACCGATGTGTATAACCCGTGTTCTGGACTTCCGTGTTGGCCGTTTGCTTCGATGATGCTTCTCGTCTTCCCTAGCCTACTGTAACGATCTCTGGCCTCTCAGAGCCACGCGCGGTTGTCTCAATCTCAAGTCATTGTCATGAATGTTTCTTCTTTGATCTCAGTCCTAGTCATATCAGTGTTACCATGGGTTTCAACAGTGCTGCTACATCGAGACCTGAGGATATCCCAACACACCTAATCTAGTATATGACTAACTACTCCCTCGAAAAGCATTGTCCATTTTGATATCCCCGCCAGATTGCCATGAGATATGCTCGACTATTATCATGTACACTCACAACATGCACAAGGGGATTAGCATTCTCTCACATGTTCATATGATCTTCAGTTTATCACTCACTAGCAGATAAAGGTTCTGGATAACAGAGAATCAAGCTATTAACAGAAACAAGATAAAACAATAAGCGAGATCTCACTCCTACCAGAACCAGAACCAGGAGCGCCTTGACTGGCCGCTTTCACTGCTCTTTCCAGCCACTGCTTGGCTCTCTCCTCTCGAGTTTGCGTGCACCGCAGCAAGGCGATCAGCGAATCTTAAGTTAGAAACATTGAACTCAGATAGAGGAGGGAAGCAGATAGAGATACAGAGAAAGAGAAGAGAGGATCGAGATAGAGCCAGAGAGAGAGGAGAGAGAGAGAGAGAGAGAGAGAGAGAGAGAGAGAGAATCGAGATAGAGCCAGAGAGAGGAGAGAGAGAGGGGCAAAGAGAGCCAGTGACTCAATTAATGGATGGAGCTAAAAAAAAAAATGAAAAGAGAGGGGGAGGAAGGAGTTAGCCTTCCTCATCCTCACCTCGTCCACTTTTCGCTGACAGCCCATAGCCTACGTCTTTTCTGCACGTCATCGACTGCGTCTCCCCATGGCTGCTTCGTGCGTTCACGACTAAATCAGCTAAGCTAGTAAACATTAAAAAAAAACTTTTCTACAGATGAAAATAAGTACCAGAATAGGATGACGCACGTAACATCTTCAGCGAAACAGAAAAATAAAGTGCAAAATTGGGAATAAATGCTTTAAATAGAAGAGTGAAAAGAAGACAAACTTGATGAAAACACCAGAGACGCCATTCATGTCGGGGTCGGCTACGGCATAGAGAACAGGCCGGACTGCCTTCTCAACGCGCCGTTCTCCCATCACGAAGCTGCAAGAACAGTCAAGGCATCGATCGTCATAAACGAATAGCGGAAATAAAGTACGAAGAGGATTGGGCTTCGAAATTCTATTCCTACACGAATGTTGTCGTGAAAGCACCTGCTATCATCTTGTATTATTTTCACACCTGCTATCATCTTGTATTATTTTCACACCTGCTATCATCTTGTATTATTTTCAAAGTATCTTGTATTATCTTGTATTATACACAGTCAAAAATAAACTGATAGCTTTTACGTAATTATTTTTTTGTATAATGTGCAAAAAAAGAGAACACCTTGCAGAAAAAAAATAAACTTGATACCTGACAAATCTGATCATCCAGCGACTGATGAAGAACATCTCGGCATCGGCTTGCGCAGTCAAATTTGACTTGGTCCTACCCGGATCCGCCATCGTTACCGTAATGTTTGTATCTAAAGAAATGAAATGGCTGCAGTAGATGAGACAGATGCCAGCGAAAATCATGATGAAAGCTACAGATAGAAAGTATTTCGAGGTTGAATTAATAAAATGCGTCAAGAAGTAAAAGAAGAGAGCAAGACTGCGTCGTGCCTTTGAGTTTCTCTGCCAGTTCCTTGGCGAACATGGCTTCGGCCAGCTTCGTCTTCTTGTAGACTTCATAGCCGTCCCATTTCTTCTTCTTCTTCTTCTCTTCAGTGACTTCCTCCTCTTCGTTCAGATTCGAGACGTCGAGATCCACTCTAAATAGAATAGTCAAGGTACACTCAAGATGAGCGAGGAGATTCAACCACGAACTTGCGAGAAATGACGTTGCTGTTGACAAAGACAAGTCGTACGGGATGAGGCTGAGCCAGAAGACGATCCAGAAGGAGGCCAGTCAACAGGAAGGGGCCCAAGTGATTCGTCGCCAGAGTACTCTCGATTCCATCCTGAGAAGGTCTTCCATTCTGTTCGCTGATCTGCTGAATTGCTGCAGAAGCCAAAGATTCCCGTCTAGAATAGCCTGACCTTGTTGAGCTTCCTCTCCGTGTTCATGGTCGCCGCATTCGCGACGACTCCGTCTATTCGATCTAACTCGAATTTACCTCAATAACAAGAATTTCGACTGTTTCGAACTTGATTGAAATAGCAAAATGCGAACCGTGGCTGAGCTTAGAGACGAATGCTTGAATCGAGTCGAAATCCTCCATGTCGCACTGGCGACAGTACACCTACGATAATGGATGCTTTATACAACTTTTCCCGCTAGCGAAGATCGATTAAAGAGAACCTGCTTATTCCTTGTGGCGAGCACAATGTCCCTTCTCGCTTCCACACACTTTTCGCGGTTCCTGGGACACGCAAAGCAAATTGTTAAAAAAAAGAATAGTTCAGCCTATTCCTGTTAAAACCAAATTAATTCGTTCCAAACACATCGCGCGACCACATGTTCAAATAGGCTAAACAAGCGTGACGAGTTAAAACAAATAAAACAGATAAATACTAGCGAACAAAAATATCTCTAGCGTGGAACATGCTTTGATTGTCTATGAGAGAGAGAGAGAGAGAGAGAGAGAGAGAGAGAGAGAGAAACGTAAGAAGAGAGGGATAAGAAAAGAAAGAAGTGTTAACCGGCATGCCATGATGACGCGTGCATTCCGCTTGGCCAACTCTTCCGCAGTTGCCTGAAAGACATCGAAATAAACATCTGATGCTTAGAAGGCATTGTAATTCTTAGCTGAGCATCTTTATCTTTCTCTCGTAACCCACCAGACCGATTCCTGAAGTTGCGCCAGTCACGACATACGTCTTCCCGCTCAGATCTTCCGCCAGCTCGTATTTCGTTCCCGATTGAGAGGAACTATAAGTTGAGAAAGACACATAGATAAAGAGAGAGAGAGAGAGAGAGAGAGAGAGTGAGTGAGAGAAAGACATATAGAGAGAGGGCAAGAAGCTTTGTTAATGCAAGATTAAATGGCTTGTGCAGATAACCTACTCGATGATGTTATAGATACCGTAGGCAGCTCCGAAGGTGGAAAAGCCTATTGACCACGGAGAAGTCAGGCCAGCGATTAGCCTTTTAGTTGCCATCTCCCGATGCGCAACTATCAAGAGAGAACTCTAACCTTTTTCCAAGTAGCTCGGATTTCTAATTACTTCAGAACACACTACTGAACCAACACCCCGCTGGCCGCATTCCAACGACTTCACTCTTTTCCCCACCTTTCCCCTCTGACTTCATTAAATCGGCAGCGAAGTGTTTTCATTCAAACCTGTGGTAGACCTATTCCAACAAGAAAAACAACAACTCTACCAAAGTATTTTAATATCGTCAACCTCACACGACTTCATTGAACTGACGATTTGCTACACTACACAAATTATTTATTGCAAGAAAAAAAAGCTTTAGCACGGAAAAAATACGCCGCCTCAACAAATCACAACATCGTTCTGAAAACAAATAATGTCCGACCAAAACCACTCCTACGATAGAGATATTCTAGGATAATACTTATCGTTGTATGACTCTACGCAAAACAAATAAAAAAAAACACGGATAATAATCCCTTAAACATACTCTAAAAACAATAAATAAAGGAAAGATGAGCTGGAAAGATGTTTAGACGAGCTTCTTAGCCTCGAAGAATCCTCGGAGATGTCGCATCTGCCAGGCACCCGTGGCGAGGAGAACGATGGTCTGGCCAATCGACCACCTGCAGCAATCAGAAAGGAAGACTGCGGAAAAGAAGAGAAAACTCTATTGTAAATAAGCTGCGCGTATTCCGAACCAGAGAACGCGCTGGTTCGTGGACTCGCTCGTTTGTCTGAAGCGTTCCTCGCGATAACGCTGGTAGTTCTGCTCCTTCGAGATCTGGTCCACCTGCAGTTTACAACAATAGGAGAAATGTACATCCTCAAAAAGCAAACGATCAACACTTTAACAGTGACATCTCTACAAATATATCTTTGAAAACATAACCGCCAACTTAATGAGCATATTATCTTCATAGATACCGATAAACGAATTACCAAACCTGATCAAGCAATTGACGGATGCGAAGCTGCAGCTCGTTCAGCTTATCCTTCTGTGCAATCTCCAAGAAGATCCATTTAAGTCCGACTTTTCACCAGCACATGTAGTAAACGTTTAGATACGATAATGAAAATACAGTAAGAGCAAGCAGTCAGTGTGTTCACCTGGACATAGTCCTGAGTGTGCTCGCCCGCTTGGATGTCAAGATGGACTCTGAGCTGAGCCCCGGAGAACCAGGCAGTGCTGTTCGAGTAGAGACAGATCGTGTGCTCGCCAGGAGTGTGGGAAGTGAAGGTGAAGCGACCCTCCGACGTGTACAACTTCGAGAGAATCACCTGCATAACAACTAACTAGTTTCGACTTTATGGAGTCCTCACAAGAAGGTTTTTTTTTAAAGTAATACGCATTTTACTGTAATAAGTAGAAGATGAGAGGGAAGCAGAGCGGAAAGCCATTCCTTTCGTTAGCTGGGATATCACTCCCAGCACAAGAATTATTGTGAACCGAAAAGGAGAAAGAGTGCTCAGTGACCTTGTCTTCCGGGTCCTTGACTTCAACATGCATTCCAATGCTCGGGTAGTCTCCGTAGCTGTTCGTGTTTGGATCGAAGAGCTGAACGCGGTAGTTGCCGATAACCTGAACAGATCTCCTGTTAAGTCCCACCTTCATAGAAGTTCAGCTATCCTTTTGCATTCGAATGGAAAAAGCATGCAAACTCAATGCGTATGCAAACCATAGTCTCATCGGGAATTTCTTCAATGAAGCATTTCTTCTCCGTCTCTGCAATGTGGAAGTAGAGTGCGGAGACGGTGCTGAGGGAGAGAAGACACGCCAGCAGAGTGCTGCCAGGCAGGGCGGTCATCACGGACACCTACACGCAGCAAAAGAATACCAGCAAATCGTAGCTCACATGTGAAAATGACCATCTACTGGCACAGAACAACTTCGACCTCATCGAGATCCACGGTAACAGCAAGGGATTCAAACCACGAAGACTCTTGGCATTCACATCACGAAATAATAACTTTATTATTGTATGAAGCCAGGCAAACGCGTTATTAGATCTTTTTTTAAAAGAATCAATGGCAAGGATCTTTTCTGGAAGTAGGACGAAAATAATGGATTGATCGAAGTAAGCAGAAGGGGATGAGGTGCTAGATCACCATGAATGGCGGTGGCAAAATACTGGCTTAAATTCAATGGCAATTTCGGCAGCAAAAGCAAGGAATAGTAATTACGTGTATTAAAGAAAATACAACCAGTTTCATAACTGTGAACAATAAACCACCTAACACTAAAACGAAAGGGGAAGTCGATGAATCTCTCCACTACACAAATGGACAAGTGTACATGGATAATAACGAATTGCACTTCTTAACCTACGTATCTGTCATGAGAAAAACCACTCAAAGAGAAGATCCGCAGAAAGCATCAAACACATGGCTGATAAAGCACCAAAAAGCCTATGAAGCTTAACTGGTCATGTCGTGTTTTCTCGGTCGAAAGCTTTCGAAATGAGGGAAATCTTAAATGCACATAGAAGTAAATGCACTCATTGTCAATGCCCGTCTATTCAGCACCATTTACGAACTTGTGCTTCAAACCAAACATTCAAGAAGGGAATCAGTCAAGAAGGGGAGACGGATACAAGAATCCTAATAATATAATCCACACGCCAATTTCTAATTAAATATTATTTTAAAGTGTAATATATTCACTGAATATGTATGAGCTCTAATAAAATCTCTTGTATAATAAATATATTTGAAAATGAAGAAAAAAAAAGTAGATTCTTATGAGAATACAGGCTACTGGAATCCAGGAGATCTCTCAAAGACCCATCTCTGGCGGCCATCGTTGGTATCGCATGGCATTCCCTCGAGGGGGTTGTCCTCTGGTCGGAGGGAGTCCACGGCTTCGGGTCTCACGGCGCGAGTCAGACAGAGGGAAGAGTGCACGATCCAGCCAGAGTCCTCCTTGATGCGAAGACGCTCCGATACCTGGAGATGCTTGGATATATTCACTCTCATTGCAGCTTAATTTGCATACGAACCTAAACAGGCAATCAAGACTTTAATCGGACCCTTGAATTTGGAATTCTTCCCCTGCCGACTGTTTGATATGACTGATGCGGAAATAGGTGTGAAAGTGTCCCTGACCGCAGAGCAGGGTTGCATGGCCGGAGTGCCGTGCTGCATGCTCAGACACATCTTCGTCACAGTGCTGGTCAGTCTGCCATTCTCAGCATCGTACGCCCACTCCTGATTCATCAGAGTCATTACAAAACAATCTCTTCCATTTCACTCGTGCTATAATATACTATTACACGCCATAACTGTATTCAACTCTATTCTTACAGCCAATGACAAGAATGCAAACCTGGTTGCCACCCGTTCCATGGCATTGGTAGACTCCGGGTGGCTCTCCTTCTTTCCTTCCCATCGCATCCAGACAGAACGTGCCTTGCTTTACAAAGTACATCTTGCCCTTATCTCGCTCCGGCACCCTACAATTCCTGGCCGTACACAACAATAAACCTCCAATTAATGAATCCATTTAGGTAGGCAATTCTCCAGCATTCCCTTAGTAAACAACTGCCCTAAGTAGATCTTACACACTCCTTTGATTAACAAGTAACTCCTGTACATATAATCAGTTAAGGAGTCGAATTGCAACTCGATTAACAGAATATAAATATCACAACTGGTGCACAAACTTGAGTTCAGGATAGATGTTCTGTAGATACCAGTCGAAGGGTTTGCACTGAAGGCGCTCGCGGAGTGCCAATCGCTCGCTGATGCTGAATTACGCCACTAGCTTGAACACATAATGTAAAAAAAAAGCCAAAGCAAAATATCTATGTTTAGGGGAAAAATTAAGAACAAAAAATGATTTACGTACTCGCCAAATTTGACAAATCGAGCAGAGGGAACATTCTTGAGGTAAATCTGCTTGTAGTCGTCCAACCACACCTCGGCAGCACGTCTTGTATTCCTAGCACAATTGAAAAATTATCCTTAAACGTATCAAGAAAACTTACTTTTGAACAAGCAACAACTTCCCTAACAACATTAGACATCAGGGAATAAGAAATATGCCGGAACCGCCCTCTTTGTTCCATTTTCGGTTACCCACTCTTTTTATTATATAAAAAAAAATGAAATCGAACCCCGACCAGAAAGTGCTTATTTACTCTCAACTACACTGAGAAAAACAGAAAAATTAGTTTGGTCCTAACTCACGCCGTTTTCTTTATAATTTAAACTCCTACCCTACTCGCTTTTGAGAACCCTGCGATGACCCTTTTAAAGAAGCTGTGCTGGGAATGCGCGTCAAAAATGGAATCAATTGGGGGGGGGGGGGAGATATTCGGTTGACGAAAAACTGACTTTTGGAAGACGTTTCCAGATCCACCAGGGAAGGTATAAGGATGTTGTTTCCTGAAGACATGACCAACTCGGGAGCACGGAATAATCTCCAAGTCTCCTCCGCACTGCCAAACGCGGAAGGACATCTCTGAAAAGTAAGGTAACCAAATTCTCTCTCCAGTAATCCCCTACTCACCAAGATTCTCCCCGCCCCACACGTCCATGTCCATGTCGTAGGTACCGAGTTGTTCGAACCATTCCTTCGTGATCATGAACAAACCGCCCGCCATAGTCGGTGTTCTAGACTCAGAAATTATATTAGAAATAGAATAAGCAAAAGAATTTGCGCTATTGGGGAACGGAAGGAAGCGAAGACTGAAATAACAAGAAGAAATTAGATGATGAACTTGATAGGCGCAGTGGGATGGGAGTGTCGCTGCTTGCGTGTATCTCCACTCAGATACTCCCACGTAAACACCAGATTCCAGTTGAAGCCTCAATAAATGAAGGCACTACAATGCACCAGCCAAATAACAATTTTCATTCACAATCACTTCATCTGCTTAACCCCTTAGAATTTTGCCAGTAAAGAGAAACGAAAGTCGTGCAGACCTCCACGAAGATCGGCGGAAGCAGCGACATACTTGAAGCTGTCCATACTAATGACATCAATAATCGGAGCGACAACGGCCTTCGGGTTCTTAAAACTAAGGATTAAACCAATTTAAAAGAAGAACGTATGTCCCAGTCACATTTGCATCACCATGTTTCAGCAGGGGAAACATTAAACGGTATCCTAGGTAAGATCACGTGTACTACCAACACGAGTCACTTTTCACCATTTAATTGTCTCCATGTTCACAACTCCTTCAAGGAGAGAATACTTATCAACACGACTCCCGAATCTTTAAATGAAAAAGCATCAGTTGACCTCATGCACGCGCTGAAGAAGTGGCTCGAGCCATTGAACGTTGCATTCGCAGTGCGAATCTAAGAAGGTAAGCACCGGGGCAGTGGCTATTTGAGCGCCCTGCAAAGGAGCATAGAGAGGAGTCTGAAGCAACAAAACCGTCAGGTCACATGAAAAGAAGGCATACCTTGACTCGCGATCGGATTAAGCCTTCCCTCTTCGTGTTCCTCAGCACAATAACCTTCTCCATTGCAGCAATGTCTTTGCCAGTTGAGTCTGAAAGATCAAGCCAAATGTTTTCAGACTTCTCTCAAAAAGGACACTAGTTTTCACTGAACGAACCATCTGCGGAGAAGTCATCGACAAGAATGATCTCCTTCAACAATTCGGGGGGCGACCGTGCCAGGGCTGAGACTACCTTAAGAAGATACAAATAAAAGGGAAATTTCCCCACAAACATTATAGTCCACTAGAAAATGACAACAGTTTTCCTTAGTATAAATACATTTTTAACTACGGGCTTACTGACCGTCCGAAGCAGTGTTGATCTGGCTTCGTTGTGGAATGTAATGATGACGGAAGTGGCCGGGAGCTCAGACACTGGTGGGAACTTCACGCTCCGGCACACTAACTCGCGAGAATCCGGAATCTGCCAGCGGAAAGTAGTTAGAAAATCAACATCATCTTGCTGATAAACAGCTCAGAAAAGCGTAAAAGAAAAAAGAGAAAAACTATTGCAAACCGATCGATCAATCGCTGTTTCGTCACTCGCCTTCAGATTGAACTTATTTGCGGCGTAGGCATCCTCGCCATCCTTAGGAATATCAATCGTGAGACGAAGCTCATTACAATTGGTGAAAATAAATACGATACAGATATAGAGAACATGAACAGAGAGAGAGACAGAGAGAGAGAGAGAGAGAGAGAGATAAGATATAGACAGAGAGCACAGGAGAATGAAGGCAGGGAGACACGAAACCTTGAGTGCTCCTTTCTTGACATAAGCAGCCCAGTCAAAGTCCCTGAATGGGATGCGTCCTGGACTGGGTTCGTGTCTGATTGTGTTGTCAGGCAGGCCAATGATCGGAGGAGCCCTGCCCATAATGACCGAGACGTCCTTCTCCTTCTCTGAGTCTGCCATCACTCCTTCCACATCTCTTCTCAGAGGACGGGCAACTCCCGCCCTTTCGTTGTATATCTGAGCGAGGAAAAGAATGAGTCAAGAATGGAAAGGGGTAGAATGGACAGCACACAGAGGCACACCAAGCCGATGTTTTGCGATAAGAGACAGGACTTCCAAGCCGACCTTTTCCCTGCCTGCGGCAACAATGACGGCGGCAGCAGCGGGCGGGCCTTCCTTCTGGAAGCCGAAGACTGCCACGTAGAAGAGACCAACGGCCCAGACACCAAAGACAAGAAGGAGCAGCACGCGCACGCGAGAGGTCTTCCGCATCTTTTCTTTCTTCTTCCTCCGGTCGATCACCTTCGGACTGCAAAGAGAAATTGTCTGCATCATGCACAGCATTTACAAATTTTCGCTAAGATTACAGATGCGCTTAGTTTTTTGTTGCAATATATATACTTTCTAAAATATTACCCAGACGCCATCGAATAACATAGAAAATAAATTCGATTCAGAGTCGGCCGAAAAACGACCAGCTAGGAATGAGATGGAATTCTTTGTCTAAAATACAAGCCTCCTCCTTTTATGACGCTCCCCTCTCTCCACACTCTCTCTCTTCATTTTCACCCTCACTCTCTCTCTTCCCCTCTCTCTTCATTTTCACCCTCACTCTCTACCTCTCTTCCCCTCTCTCTATCTCGGTCGCGCAAGCTTTGAATTGCCATGATGCTCTCAAAACTCAATCAACTCGCTTCGCTCTTCTCCTTCACAAATGATTGTTCAGGAAGTGCTCTGAGCAGGAACAGCATTCTCCACTGGAACGCGTGGAAATGACAACCAGAAAATGCTGGGGATGACCCCTACTACGCTATTTTCACTCTGCACCCAATCCGAAATATAAAGATAGTAAATTATACTAAACTGCTTCATCAGAAAACCAAAGCAATAATACCCATAGCAATGATATCAATTCTTTTAAATCTGCATTGAAACCAATACGAACCACAATAACATGAAATGGAAAGACGTGATCAGGGTGATTTGCAAGGCACAGGCATGAAAACTTCCTACGAAACCTGTAGAGTATTATGCTGAGCAAGGGGCGCATAGCTATCGTGATTACTATGAGCAATGAATTATAAAAGGACGATAAGTATGAGAAGGAGAAGAGAGACAGAGCGAATAATAGCCTTCAAGGCGCTCGGTGCTTTGGGAACAAGGAGTACTCCACGATCTTGAAAGAAAGATTACTTCAAAGATTTTCAGGCAAGAATGCCTTTCAGACATCAAAAACAAATAGGAATCTGATGTTACGTGTTCGGTCTAGAAAAGCGAGACAGCGAGAATGATAGATAGAGAGAGAGAGAGAGCGAGCGAGCGAGAGAGAGATAAAAAGGGAGAGAGGGAGTGCAAACAGACTAAAGAAATGAGATGAAGTACGCTGATTATCAGCGACGACGCGACACAAAGACACTGATGAAGATTGAACAGGATTCAGCGTCTATCCCGTCCATCAACCACAACTTCTCACCTGTCCACTCTTTCTAAGCCGCGTCATCCATTCCCGCCCCTTTCCTCTGTTATATTCTCGTCACACCTTTTGCTTTCATTACTTCACTACTTTCAGTCTCACGCAGCCCATTCTCGTGCATGTAACGTGGATCGCTTCCCCGCTGTGAAGAAAGCCTTCCCTCCTTTCTTCTCACTTTCCATTCATAATAAACGGCGCTCATAACCGTTAAATTCAACTAGCAATAATAAAAGAACATGGATGAGAAAAAGGATACTTAAAAATAACAACCCTTGTTGAAAATTTAAGGTGGAAACAGCATCGCGGTATTTTTACGAATTCTGTTCCATAAGGTTGAACGGAACGCCTTAACGTAGCGTACATCGACCGAAGTAAATTTTACAGGAATCTAATCCAGAATACAGAAATCGCCTTCAACAGATCGTGTTAAATGCGCTTACAGTCAGAGCCATTGTGGTTAATAGTAAGGTTTATTATCAGAAAACTAACCACTCTTGCGCATTATTTGTATGGGTCCCTCCACTCGCTCCGCCCACCCGTCCGCCTCGTGGGCGCCGCGCCGATTCGTTCCTGCATGACACTTACAACCATGAATTAATGAGGAACAACTGCGAAAAAGATAAGGTCCACTCATGGCTTCATACCACTTCACTTCTCAACATAAACAACGAAAAACCTGCTTAAAGATAATTCTTTATTAGCAAATGATATTATTTAAACGAAAAGTCTAAACAATTATTTGTAACGAAACAATAGCACCTCTTTCATTAGTTTTCAACAACTTACTTATAATTGTAAAGCATATACAAACAACTATAACATCAACTGGATGTGTAGTAGGCACGCAACAACGACGGGAACATGATAAAGTTACACCACCTGGTCACACTATTCTCTCAGCCGCAGCTTTCTACACAGCCTACACTCTATCTAGTGGGCATTCGAGAGAGGGCCTTCGGAAGCATTTTGAAAGTGTGAAAGGAGGAGAGTGAGAGAGAGAACAAGGCGAAACGAGATAGACAAGGAACAGCGAGCCTTCCCAATACTTTACATCCACGCGGAAAGAGTTGTGCCACTACGGCTTCATCGTTAGGAATACGACAGGAAATGCACCTAGTAACAACAATAAACACATCTCGTTGCAGGGGAAAGGCTGGGAACCACCCCTCCCTTGAGGCCAGCCTGCGGAACGCGTGCAACGGAATATCCATCCAACGAACTATAAGTCAATGTCTAAAGGAAACGTGAGCGGGTAAGAATTTGGAAGTGGGCTGAAATGGGAGGAGCGGGAGAGGAAAATGAATGCTCCCCCCTGGGCCTTCTAATGTTACCTCCCGCTACATGGCCGTGCCAGGAAATGACAACCACAGGCCAAAGCACGCGGGCAAAGCAATCACGGATTGCGAGGGCTTCTCTCCGCATGGGAATGGAAGGATTCTTCACTGTCATATGAGTAAGATAAGGGAAATTCTGAGCCCTTCTTGATTCTCTCTTTCTCTTTCCTCTTACTTAACATACCACGATGGAACAAAAAGCCGTAGCCCAAAGTCGGGCAAATCTTGGTCAACTATCCCTTAAAAAATTCGCTAAATCAGGCGCTTCCAAAACCTCGAAGCGCTGATAAGGAATGCGCAGTTGGAACTGTGCATAGATAAGCGAGAACTGGCATCATAATTACAGAAGAAAGGCGATTGTGTTTGTATGAAGAAAAAGGAATAACTCTCTCCTATCTCCTAACTCGTCTTCCCTCTCCATTCTCATCGCACCTTCACTCCAAATCTCTCCGTCAATTCTCGCTCGATCGCCTTGTGAACTGTGTTAACCTTCAAAGGAATTGCTTCCATATCAGTAAAAGATGATTTAACACGAAAATCATTATTACTCATCAGAATATATGAACAGACTTGGAAAAAAATTCCGATCCGACACAGTGATATAAATTTTGGATGTGGTTCCAAAAGAACGAGTCTAAATAACGAAATTACTTTTCCGATGTATACCAAGCGTGGTCATAAAAAGACCGACCTCGTCTTTCGTGAGAGCCCGTTCATTACTACGGTATACAATGCGGTACGTTTGGCTTCGTGTTCCCTTCTTCTTATTTTCAAACTCGTCCGTTAACTTCACCTGAACCGCAAGGATTGCACTGACATTGATTTTTTTTTAAATTCTTAAGTATAAATATTTCTTCTCCAAGAGAGACGAAAAAGTTGCTTCTCTAACATTCTTCACTTCCTTTCAAAGAACCGCCAGTATAAGTTCCTTTTCCAACAAAGAGGGACAAGAACCTGCTCAATGAGTTCGGCTCCGACATTCCGAATAACATCACAGACATCAGACTTCATGTCCACGAATCCAACCTCATTTGGCAAGAAGAACGAAATGTCGAAGAGCACCTGAAAAATGCGAGTGTCTTGCAAGGGCCATCACAGTTTGCAATATTAGTTTCCTCAATTCATGCAAAACATGGCATTTCAACAAATACACACAACTTTTGGCTAATTTACCTGAGGATGAGCACTGATGGGTCGATATTTGACATTGTCTTCAGGTTTCGCCCCTTCAAACTGCGATAAAAAACCAGAATCACGCGACCAGAACAGGCTGAAGACACACTTATATTTCACTCCGATTCCGACATAACAACAATCCGATGTATAAAAATAAAGCACAGAAGTTTAACTCGGAGGATCAATGCGACAAGCCATCTCCCAAGCCGATATTTGTTGTTAATCAGATTCATTCCCAAGCCTAACCGAATATCTGGAATTTGATAGAGCACCATGGCAAGACGCTCCAGTCCAACTCCGAAAGCCCAGCCAGCTTTGTCGTGCACTAAGAAACAATTCATGACAACATAGCATATCATCTCCTTTTCTTATCCATCTTTACTCTTTACAAGGTCGCAAATAATTCCAAGAGATCTTCGCACCTCCCGCAGACTTAAGCAGCTTCTGTTCCATAATCCCGCATCCGAGAACTTCCAGCCACTTCCCCTCGTATTTCACCTCAAAATAACACTTCAGTAAAGGCATTCATCAAATCTTACAACTAGAATCAAAAGTAGACACATGCCTCCAATTCAAATGATGGATGTGTGAAGGGAAAATACGCATCGACCCAACGCTTCTCACACTCCGCACCGAAAAGAACATCACTCAGATCTTCAAGCACTGATTTCAGCCGGATTTCTAGCACCTGAATGGGAGAAGAAATGTAAACTTTAAAAATATATCAAAGAATAACACAACCCCCTAGATTTAGAATAAGCTGAACCTTAGCGGCATCCTCGGTGTGCTCCGCCTGCTTCTTCGATGTCCTCTCCCCCTCCTCCAACATCTTGCACTGTTCTCCTCCCCCCATGTTGAACAACTCGTCCGCGCTGTAGAGCCGCACGCCTTCCATCTATAGAAGGAAACATCTTCTTCAGATTTTCTTTTATCAGAAAACAAAATAACTCGAGAAAAGACAGCCAACCTGATGGAAGCACGGATAATGTGTGCTGTCAACATCGTCCCTCCTATACACATCACCAACAGCGAGGAAGCAGTCGAAGCCCTGGGCCATTATCTTGTGTTGATGGGCAGATGTATGAGCACTGCAAGGAAAACAGTAGTGAGCATTTCAAACCAACAGTTGCTAACATTACCCTCATATTTTAAAAGGAGGAGGAATGCATGACTTCGTGGCAAATGGGAGTTTACAAAAAAAACCAACGTCAATTATTTTTTTCTCCGCAACAAAATAACAATACCACAAGAGAAGGGAACAAACCGTAGACAATGCGTCTCATTCACGTAGTAAGTGTCGCTTGTCCTCCTGGAAACGTGATCAGACGGAGTGAGGAGAACGTCAAAGTTGTCGTAAGTTGTCACAACACGACGCTCATTCTCACATACGGCAAACAGAGGTGAGCGACCTCCTTAATGCACAGAACAACCTTGTCAACTGCACAACCAAGTGAATGTCTTCATCACCTTCAAGGGAAAAGGAGCTAACCAGGCTTGCGATGAGTCTTGTGCATGTGATTGACTATGCGTTGTTTCAACAGTGACAATGGATTCTTCTCTTCTTGTAGCAAGCGCCGTTCCATTAATCGACAAATTGTCGGCGAAAGGTTCCATCTGAACACCTGCATGGAATGTTCCGCAGATTCAGGGTAAGCATGGTCAGAAAACCTTCAAAGAACTGCACAAAAATGGACAAACTTCTCATCGGTCTTGAACTCTTCTCCATCAGCCTTGAACACCTCAGGTCGCGAGTGTTGGAGTCGTTCGCTCTGAGTTGACGACGGAGCAACGCTGGCAGAGGAGGAAGAAGCTCGAGAAGAAAATGCCGCAGAAGGGCACGGACCCAGAAAACGAAAGCAGATACGCGCAGAACACAGCATCCCCAGTGATGCTCGAGCAGTTCTTGCCTGAAACAACTTACGCTTATAAGAAATGATATACAGAACGTGCCCAACGAGTGCTTCAAAAGCGAAAAGTGACGTGTAGCTATCGCTTAACAATTTATAGTGCTAGAAATTCGCATTTTCCTAATTACAATGGAACTATACAGCGGAAGTTATGAATTTTGATAATTTCAGTTATATTTATTTAGCTGTTGCTGTTTCCTTTCTTCACACCTTCTTTTTATTTCTTTTTTTCAAAGGAGTTCAATAAGATATAAGATTCTCTGATGAATAAATCTTACAAAATTTTTTTATTGTTTTCACAGACTTACTATTTTTAAGAAGTTACAAACCTCGGCAAGACATTACAGTATCGACAACCAACAAGTGTCCCACCAATATTCTGCACTTTGTTGTGTCTGTTGTAGCTCTGCAAAGTTCCTTTCGCCTTTTATATTTGCTTCGTCGGCCACTCCCATTCACACCTTTTGCTTTCTATTCAACTAGAAGTGCTACGTGGCAAGAGCAGTCCACTCTTGTTTCGCTGTTCTGATGCTCCAAGCTGTTCCAGGCAGAGCATGCCCGATATGGATGGCGTTAGCTTCCTGCTCGTCCTGTCGTCGGCAATGTTCTTTGGCAGCTACTTTGCTGGGCAGATTCCCCTGCTCTTCACAATGTCTGAGGTTCGTCAGTCTCTTTCATGGCTTTTGTATTCTCACCAGTGTTCAAATCGGTCTCAATTTTATCAGGGACCCTCCTAAAAAGCTTGTTGTTGAATACTAGGAACCATCCCGAAAACAATTTAAGCACACTTGAATTGACGCGATTGTCGACATATTTTGAGGCAAAAGAGGCTGCTTCTTAGTGGTGGTCCCTTCCGAAAATGTTTGAAGCGAGACGGCATTTTAAAACTAAATCTCACCGGTTTCCAGTTTCGAGTTGGGCCCTACTTCGCTCCCTGTCATTTTTTTTTTATAACGAGACAGTTTTACGAAGTATGCTGCCTTGTAAGTCGTCACAGTATCCATGGTTCAGTCTCGGCTGAGGCTGGTGACCATCTTCGGAGCTGGTCTTCTCGTGGGCACTGCTCTCTCCGTCATTGTGCCCGAAGGCGTAGAAGCACTTTATCAGGCTCAATGTTAGCATTCTCATTTTTCTATATATTAAAGTACATTTCTCAATGATGGCTGATGCTTGCTGTCCACTTTCCACTCCACGATGCTGTGCAACCGTTTAATTCGCTGTTGTAATGCGAACTTCAATAACAAACGATAGTTTCAGCGGAACTACATCATGAACACCACCTCATTCCGGAGGCTAAATCAATATTAGAAGAGAGTGGGAATGGAGCTCCTCCAGGACAACAACTTCGTATAATACCTCCGGATGCCAAGCTGAATGAAAGGTGGTCTCATTGTTTCTGATATCTGCTGGCCACTTCTTTTGTTTTCCTGTGAAATATCGGAAGGTTTTATTAAGACTGGACGGAAATTCTGACGTTGTTCGAGAAAAGCGAGAGAGTCTGCCGTTCTTTTCTTCTCGAAAGACATTGGCTGAGAAGAGCCATGCCAACACTGCAGAGAGCGGGCACGGCCATCACGGTATCCAATATTCTTGTGTAGAACTGCTGCATCTTTCTCCTCGATAGTTTCCTGTTCTTCATTTCTTAATGGACAATGACCCTTTCAACATTTATCTCTTTGCCGTGTGTGTGCTTGTTGTGTGAATAGCACACTCAGTATGTTTCCCTGCTGCCAGACGAAGCTGACCACGGGAAAGCCGAGCAGAGCGGGCACTCTCATGGACACAGCCACTCCCACTCTCATGGCAACGTCCACTCTTCCATCGGATATTCCCTCGTCTCTGGCTTCGTCTTCATGCTCCTCGTTGATCAGATTGGCAGCTCCGCCGTGGCTCGAGGTAGTCTATTCTTTAACTACTTTGGTACTAATTGGTTGTCTGAAGCGCCACATTGCAGGAGAGAGAAGCGGTCGCATTCGTATGAGCATCTCTGCAACAATTGGACTGGTTGTGCATGCTGCTGGTTAGTTGAGACATTCCGAAGAGAATTAAGGATGGATTCATCAACTTGCAATTTCGGGTACTATGACTGAGATAGAAAGAACCCTTTTTGATTGCTGTTGTCAATTGAATCGTTCCTTCTTCTTATAGCCGATGGAGTGGCCCTTGGAAGTGCTTCAACCATCAACAAATCCGATGTCCAACTTATCGTTTTCCTCGCCATCATGCTTCATAAGGTTCAATCTCCTTTACCCATACGTTCGTGTTGCTACCTTATAGCTTCCTCGTTGTTGCAACTGAAAAGTGTGACTACCAGCTTCAACAATTGGAAGAGGTCCTCAATGGTTGAGGAAGGATTGAAAATTTGGAGGACTGTTCGCTAATATTACCATTCCCTATTGTAGGTAAATAAACGTAAAGATGTTCCTTAAATTAAGATGAACGTATGAAAGAGAAACAACTTCAGTATGAGAATAGAATGTGTATTTGCGTTTGGAGTTTCGCAGTGTAGCTGTTGTTCATTCCTGTAAGTAGGGGGAGTAATGAATTAAATGTAATAATATATAATCTATTTGCATTAACTGAATATAACAGGTAAGTTGAAGGCCCCTGCCGCCTTCGGTTTGGTGTCGTTCCTGTTGATGGAAGGGCTGGACAAGGCGCGCGTCCGTCGGCATCTGATTGTCTTCTCAGCTGCGGCTCCCGTCGCTGCTCTCTTCACCTTCATTCTCTTGTCATATGTATCTTTTAATTACTTATTAATGAATCTTTAGACGGAAATAAGTTTAGTAATAATGATAGTCTCTTTCATTTTAGTACGGCTCGGACTCCATAGCGTCGTCTACATCTTCCACGGGTATTCTGATGCTCTTCTCAGCGGGGACCTTTCTCTATGTCTCAACTGTTCATGTCATTCCAGAGCTGGTAAGTAAAGCATATCAATACTTACAATGCAGCAGTGTGCATTTCCTCCATGGTCATTTATTTGCATGCAATTAATATATTCTAGGCTGCCCATGGTTCTCATCCTCGAGACTATACTCTTGTTGACGCACAGGCACGTCGTTCTCTCTTTTTATTAAGAAAATATTTTCCTTCTCTCTCTTGAATGAATTTTGACGTTGCAGGTTGTTAATTAAGTGCAAATCCGTGATATTCCAGGCTCCAGCCACAGCTGGCCACGCCCACTCAGCCGGGCCAACATTCACGATGGGAGAGCTCGGAGCCATCATCAGCGGGGCAGTCGTCCCTGCCATCCTGGCTTCTGGCCACTCTCACTGATGCTGCTACCGTATCCAGTCTTGGAGTACGGTAATAGATCTTAAATTTAAATAATTCGTTTGTGTTCTCCCCTATTCTTTGTTAATATGCCTTCTGCCAAAGGAGTTCTTTAACTGTCGAGACTTCGACTTTGGGATCGTACTTGTTTATTGTTTTCGGGTTTGTAGTATTGCTCCGATGATGTCCATTCCAAGTATTATTGCACTAAAATTAATCATTCGCTATTAAGAAATCCAAATTTCCCTACTAACATTTTGATTGAAGAGATGTTTATAATAACGTATTATGAGAAATTGGCACTGTGTATATATAGCAATTGAAGATGTTGCCGGCTATAGTTTTCTGCAATTTTGGCTACTACAGAGGATTTACATAATGCGCTTTTATCTAGAGAAATTAAGAACATTGGCAGACATGTCTGTTTTTGATGCGGGTAAGGAATGAATTGTGATCAAAGGTTGTTTAGGTAATGTTGTACAAATAAAAATTTCTTGTCAACTGTTCTTAAAATATTAAATAAATATGGATGTAAGTCTGGTGATAACAAATGCCCATCTGACTGAAGATTTCGAGGGAGGATTTGTGCATAACTCTGGATGAGGTCTAGTAGAGAAATAGAGGAGTAAAGAGAAGCCGTTGAGTGCGTTTTCTTCCATTGGGAAGTAAACTTGATTCAGTTGTAGGAAAGGGCAGTCAGTTTTCCCGCTAGTCAAGGGATACGCGAGATGTATGTGTGATTTCGACGTCTTGTTTTCCTTGACATTTCATGCTTATTACAATCCACGAAAATGAATGTTATCAGTGATCTAGGTCAGCATTACTGATATCCGTATTCATCCGCCTACTTTGCAGTCGCAGTAACTGGATAATGCAATGGCCTACTTTCACTCGAGAGTATCTCTCATTTGTCCGCTCCTGCCGTGATGATTAGGAGCCTCTACATCAGCTGTTATTGTAATTATTCGTGTAGAAAAATTAACGACTTCGTTGACCATTAGTTGAGTAAGAATCTTCCGTAACTTTACAATCTCTTCTCACACCTTCTTATTCAACAAGATCTTTTCCTCTTGAGCCTCTCGAACCCCTTCAGCTCTCAGAAGGGGAGAGAGAGAAAGAATGAAAGTTCGTACGACGACGCTAGCGGCGTCTGCCTTCACGGGCAGCATCCTGGCTGCCTCGCTGCTCGCTATGATATGGCTGTATGCCGACGTCCAGGAACTCTTCGCTGACCTCGACGTCGAGATTGATGGATTCAGAGTAGCTAGCCAATTTATTACTTATGAAATAATGAACTGAATTGTATTGCTGTACGCATGCTTTCGATTGCAAAATTGTATTTAAAAAAAAGAAGAATTTCCTCAGAATCTGACGGATGAACTGTGGAGGGACATGCTGGACATGAGTGAGAGAAGGAAACGAATTGAGAAAGACGACGGAGGATACGGAGGAGGAGGTGGAGGAGGTTAGTCTTTTCCACTTCTACTCGCACACACGTGAAATGACTTTGTATAATTGAAGAGAGTCAAAGGGGAGGAAAGAGAGAGAGAATGAGAGAGAGAGCGAGCTTGGATAGATGATATGATAGATAATAGCTTTTAAAATGTCAGATGATGTTTAGAATCTTCCGAAGCAACGAGTAAAGGCAGCAAGACGACGGAAGGAGGAGCAGACGGCGGGTATGGTGGAGGAGGTAGCAAAGGAGGAACAGAAGAGAAAGGGGCTGCCGAGGGAGAAGGCGGCGGAGACCACGGCGGAGGAGGCAAAGGTGAGTGGGCGAATAGAAGAGGAGAAAGGAAGAGAGAGAATTAGACAAAGAGAGAGAGAGAGAGAGAGAGAGAGAGAGAGAGAGCGAAACTGCGCTATCACTTTGTACTTTACTAACTTTGTATATTAGAAGAAAATGCAAGATTCTCTGTACAGGCGAAGATGCGACAACCACGGAATACCCGACATCAAAGGGAGATGGAGGGACAGGATACGAGGGAGGAGAAGGAGAAGCTGGAGCCGGAGTCGCCGAGGGAACAGCGCCAGAGGCCGAGAGTACCAAAGGTCACTTCGCTATTTCGGTCTCTGAATTCGAGTTTGGAGACACTCAATCAATTATCAGTCTCTCTGAAATAAAAACAAAGTTAATTACACAGGCGGATCAGATGGTGACTACGGTGGAGGAGGTGGTCAAGATAAGGCTGCCCCGGAAAACTCGACCAAAGGAGAAGAGGGAGGAGGAGAGGAGAAGGGAGTAGCGGGCGGAGGAGACTACGGAGGTGGAAAGGGGGGAGGGGGCGAGGGCAACGGAGGAGAGGGGAAATATTCTGCTTCGAAGACACCAGCTGGTACTACTGAGGGAGGTGGATATGGAGGTAGTGGGGAGGGCGGTGGAGGAAAAGGAATGGAGGGTGAAGGCAAGGCAAAGGAAGGAGGAGGAGATTATGGTGGGGGGAAGGAGGGAGAGGGAGGGGAAGACGGAAAGTACTCCACATCTACGGCAGGCACAACCGAGGCTGGCGGAGGAGAGGAAGCAGCAGGAGAAGGCAAGGAGAAGGATGGCGGAGGAGGGAAAGAGGGAGAAGGAGAAGGCGGGGAAGGAGCCACTTCCACGGCTGGTACAACCCCAGGTGGAGAATACGGCGGAGGAGAGGGAGGAGAAATGGGCGGAAAGAGTGAAGCAGCTCCCATCACATCCAGTGCTGCACCGTCGACAACTGAGGGTGGAAAAGAAGACGGCACCGCGTCAGAAGGTTTGTTCATGTCATCCCACTTTCAATAAGTATGTAGTACATATATGTAGGTTTGTAATTATGATACAAATATAATTAAGCTGAATGACATGAAAAATAGCTTATATTTTGAAATTATTTGAGGTGGAAAGGAGTCCGGAGGAGGCGAATACGGTGGGGGTGAAGGTGGGAAGGATACTGAGGGCACGACGCCCAAGGGAGAAGAGAAGTACGGAGGAAAAGGAGGAGAGGATGCTGGGATATCCGAGGCTACCACCAAGCAAGGTTGCGATCTTCTTATTTCATTCTCAAATCTTGCCTTGAATCATTTTCTTCAAGCTATCTATTTACATATATGTATACGTGCATACATAAGCACATATGTATGTATGTATCTATGTATGTGCATAGATATGTATGTATGTATGTATTTTGCTAAAATAAACCTTCCTTTAGGCGGCGGCGGTGAGTACGGAGGAGGAGAAGGTGGTGGAGTACAAGTTGGAGCTGGTGGAGAGGGAGGCAAGTACTCAACATCGACTACACCAGAGGGGTCAACTGCAGACGGTGGTGGGGAGGGTGGTTAGAACGACGGAAAGAAAGGGGCTACTAAGGAACGAGAAGAGGGAGGATATGAGGGAGGAAAGGGCAATGGAACGACACAGTCAACGCATGAGGAGGGAGGAGAAGGTGGAGGGGGATACGGTGGAGGAGGAAACAGAGAGCAAGAGGCCACGAAGGCAGCGGAAGGCGGAAAGGATTATGGAGGCGAAGGAGGAGAGGGAGAAGCTTCGACCAAGACACCAGGAGGGGGCGACAATGGGGGAGCAGAGGGAGAAGCAGCAGGAGGAGAAACTGCAGCTCCCTCAGGCACGACTACAGGTGCTGGTGGATACGGCGATGGACCAGGAGAGCCCAACTCCACAATGGGCACTACGAAGGGCGGCGGTGGAGGATATGGGGGAGGAGAAGGAGGAACCGGCACTACTCCATTAAGTGGAGGGGAAGGGGAGAAGGCAGAAGGAGGGGGAGAAAGCGGAAGCGCTGGTGGTGGCTATGAACGAGAAGGAGGCACGACTCCTGGCACTAAGCCACAGGGATTATATGAGGGAGGAGGAGGCGAAAAAGGAGCAGGGGGAGAAAAAGGAGCGGGAGGAGTAGCGTCTTACGGAGGCGGAGGCGGAGGAGGTGAAAAAGGAGCGGGAGGAGCAGCGTCTTACGGAGGCGGAGGCGGAGGAGGTGAAAAAGGAGCGGGAGGAGCAGGGTCTTACGGAGGCGGAGGAGGAGGAGGTGAAAAAGGAGCGGGAGGAGCAGGGTCTTACGGGAGCGGAGGCGGAGGAGGAGGAGGTGAAAAAGGAGCGGGAGGAGCAGTGTCTTACGGAGGCGGAGGCGGAGGAGGTGAAAAAGGAGCGGGTGGATCCGAGTCTTACGGAGGTGGAGGAGGGGACGGAGGGTACGACGGAGGCGAAGGGAGAGGATCGGCTGTATCGGCTGGTGGAGAAGGAGCATACGGTAGAGGGAAGTATGAGAGTGCTGGAGGGGCAGAGAAGACGACAAAGGGAAGATATGAAAGCAGCACGAGCACTGAATCGTATGGCGGAGGCACAACTGTAGGATACGGGAGTGGAGGATACTCCCGAGGTTGTTCTACATTCATTGCTATGCTCGTCGTTATCTAAGAACTTTGTATGAATTGTGTTCTCACTCTATGCTTATGGATGTTCAGGAGGAGCAGCGGCGCCCAGCCCCGCCCCTCCCGCGTATGCAACTCTCAGGCCGAGCGCCACTTCCAATGGCGGGCATCGACAAATGGAAGAGGTCCGATTCATAATCAATTATGCATTTTTACTTTATCTGAATACAAATATTAATTGGCAAAGACACTAGTAGAGATCTCTTGCCATGTCTCAGATCCCCCCTCCACAACCGATTAGCCCCGTGCACCCGCCTGCCATGTCTCTCGCCCACGGCTGCCAATGCAACGCCCGTTCTATGTGCCCGCCCGGCCCGCCCGGCCCGAAGGGACTTCCTGGCCTCCCCGGCCCAGATGGTATTCCTGGCGTGGTTAGACGTCGATTCTTTTTTATGGTTATTTATATTGTAACGAATGCTAAACGTGTTCTCTCAGAATGGCGTGAACGGGCTGGACTCGGAGGACATGCAGATGGACCTGAAGCAGATGACGACGTGCTTCCAGTGCCCGCCAGGACCAGCGGGCGGGCGGGGAATGACGGGGCGGACCGGGTTCAGAGGCATGGCCGGGCCAGACGGGGCGAGAGGAGCGAACGGCAAGGACGGAATGCCAGGCATGCCAGGAGAGATGGGCGCAGCCGGGGGGCTGGGCCGGGTCGGGCCTCCGGGCGGGCCTGGCGAGAAGGGCGCCGATGGCCGCAAACCGATCGGCCGGCCTGGACCAAAGGGACCACCCGGACCACTCGGGCCAGCCGGCCCAGATGGACCACCCGGACAGGATGGACCAGTCGGAGAGGCTGGACCAGAGGGAAAGGGAGGGGGAGAGGGTCCGCCAGGCGAAGCGGGCCCGGACGGTCTGCCCGGCGACGAAGGCGGCGAAGGCCGACCTGGCCCCGATGCCGGCTACTGTCACTGCCCTGCACGGAGTGCAGCAGAAGGCGAAAAAGATGGACAGGGAGGCGGAGCTTATCTGTCCGGGTCTTCGGGAGGCGGCGAAGGGGGATATAAGAAGAGTAGAGCGTACAGACGATACCATTACTAGATACCCACTTCCACTATTGTTACATGTTACATGCTATATTGCCTCGCTTGCAGGTTTGTATTTGTTTCACAGCGATTATACATCTTTATTGATCCAGCTTACTTTGTTTAATTTTTTTCTCTATTGTTTCGTGATAGGAAATGATATTGCAACGCTGTTAAGAGATAAAAAAGTTCATTCTCAGAATAGAGAGAGAGAGAAGTTGATATGTCTACTGCCAGAGTATACTTTTCCATGTTTTTCTGAACATTTTTAACAATCGCAAGAAATATTAGCATGTTAGAGCATCAATACTAAATATTCAACTCCATATTCATTTGCGTATTTCTAGAAATTTAAAAGCATAAAATTTCTTAAAGTGAAACTCGATTGCTCAATTGAAATGAACTCTGACTTCAATAGATCATTGTTTCCTGGAGAACCAATGGCGAATGCCTCCGAGGACGTGAGAGATCTTGCCGAGCAGAGAAGAGGCTTTGCTCTTCACTGGTGGAGTCACGGTTCGGTTGGTGCAGCCGGACTTCCCGTATGAAGTCACCTGTTGACATCTCACTCTATTTTTTGTCCGTTGGGCCTCTTATTTTAGATCTGTTTTTTTCTTAACTAAGTGTACTATTTACTGATGTTAAAAAAACTTAAAAAAAATTAACCAAAAGCTATCCTTATTCATCCGATAATATTGAAGTGAAAAGAACCAAAAGATTACTGTGACGTTGAAGTAGTGCCGATGGTCCCAAACATAGGCGTCCGTGTTCTCGGTCTGAATATTATTTCCCTGGTTAAGCTGCGATTGATCGATTATGTTTCTTAGATTGTAAATTTAGTGAAACAAACCTGGAACGTTAATTGATCAGAGCATGCCATGTCTTCATTGAGGGGGCTTCCGAGACACTCGAGGAAGAGAGAGCCAGGTGTCATCGACTGAGGATACCTGCATTACAGTCAAGTTTAACGAAATTATGACCTTTTTTCTCTCACCTCATTCTGTCATTTTCGGCTTCCTGTGAAAGAAAGAGAAGAAACGGAATGCTGAAATGGGCATGAATGAAGATACCATATCTCAATGCCATGATGATAAGCTTCGTTTGAAGGATTTGCCCAGCAGGGCCGCGAGCCGTCCTCATTCGCGGGCAAGGAAGGGTCCTTGGCGCAGGATGGCTGGTGGGGGACGATGTCTGCCGCGTACACCAATCGGTAGCTGGAAGGGCGGGGACTATTATTGGCGGGACGGGCTTCCTTTTCCATCTACCAAACTGCAGAGGACCACCTGGGAATACCAAGAGCATCGAATGACTGGGCGTAGTTGTAGCTACCGGTTCGAGGCTGTCCAAATGTGTAGAGTTGCACGGCAGAAGCTGGACGGATGCCTAGCAGTAGGACACTATTCCTGTTAGTTTGCAAATGTATGATTCATGTGTACATATGAGTGTAAATACACACATACATATGTATTGACGTATGATTTAAAATGAGTTTTCACCCACCTTCTTTAACAATCCTTGCAGCGGTAAGGGAGGCAAGTGCACCGCCAAGCGAGTGACCCGTTACGAGAACGGAATAAGTCTCAATTACAAATTTACAATGCATGGTGAGAAACGGTATGAATATGTACATATGTATGTAAATATATGTACATGCCTCTCCTAAGAGAAAACAAAATAAGTCGTAGGGAAGAAAACGTAGTATAATTACAATTGAAATAAAACATTTATGAACAGACCGCGAACTGAGGATGGCTGAAGAACTCGAGAACGGACTGCCAGAGCTTCTCGTGACCATTACGGAAGTACTTGTTAACCTGCACTCAGCATTAATGATCTTCTGTACGAAATCTTCAAGTCTTTAAGCTGGCATATCATCTTCAAACATTATGAAAGTGTCTCTGACATTTCCCATGCCATGGAAATCGGCGCCTTTGGAATACGACTGCCAGCCTTCGAGGAGGAGTTGGCCCTAGAGTTGAATGCGATTAGAGAGAGAGAGAGAGAGAGAGAGAGAGAGAGAGAGAGAGATGGAGAGAGAGGAGGGGTGAGAGAGAGGGTGGGAGACAAGAGAGAGAGAGAGAGAGAGAAGTAGAGAGACAGAGAGAGAGGGGGAAGGAGACAGAGAATGAAAGAGACAGAGAGGTAGTAGAGAAGGAGCGAGAAAGATCTAGGGAATGTCATCGTGCCTTTGTCTTTGTTCCCCGGAAGACGAAGATCACTTGACGGGTCACGTTCGAGTTCACAATGAAGCCCTCAAGCAGTGACACAGAAGAAATATTATTTCACTCAAATAATTTCGCCCACAGATAATAGTCCATAAGTTGTCCATATTATCTCTCTCACACAACAGCATTCATGAGTTCCTTTTAACTCTTTATTATTCATTCATTCATGAGTATTTTTTATGACCACTCTTTTTTCCCATCTCTCGCGCTCTCTCTCTCTCCCTAATCTTTTCTTCTCTCGTTCCATCTACTAACTTGGCATGAGGAATCGAGAATGTCGCACTCTTGAGCAGTGGATGAGTAGATATATCGCTGTTCGTTCGGAGGAAATGAGCTGGAAGTGACTGATGCAATTTTTTCCGATGCGTCGTCCATCAAAAGAAGAAATTGAGCTTGTCAAAAGCGATAGGAAAGAGAGAAAAGAATGGCCTAGACGAACAGGTTCATGCATTCATCATATCTGTTGCCATAAGCCGCGCCGGCCAGATTGAGCAGTCGCCATGCGAGTGCCTCTTGGTAGCCAGTCAGGTGTTGCTGCCAAAGTTAAACCACATTTTTAAAATCTGTATGACTAAACGAAATATTTAAAATATTTACAAGAAAATGCTTACATCATTATTTAGATATTTTCAATGAAAAATGAAAATCTCACTTGCGTCGGCGTTTGTGCGAAGGCGACAGTGGCGAGGAGGAGGAGGACAATGACTGACATCTCAACTATGAACTGAACACGGACAAAGTTACTTTGATCTCACTTCTGGCGAAAACGATATGGCGAAAAACAAAAGAGTAAAGAATGAAGACACGTGCTACTGAAATGGATGCAGAACTCGTGGTCTGAGTTATTAATTAACTTATTTATTTATTTGTCTACATCAGATTATAATGTGAAAAAAAAACTTGTAGAGGTATGAGTCAAAGGAACATGTACACTGCTTGTTAAAATCAAGGAAATTATGTACATAAGTACTTACATATACCACAAGGTTATCATCAGCCGAGCTCGAGAGGTACAACATGATCATCATCCATAATCGTGAAGGTGATAAGAGTAAGGAACACGTGGTAACCGCAATAGAAAGAAGTAGAAATAACCTAGATAAATGTCATGGTCATGGTTGCTGCCGCAATGAAATATTAAAGGTGCATGTTTCGAAAAATTTGTATAATTAAATGATTTATACAGAGATGCTGGGGAAAATTTTTTCAGCCAAATTTGTGTCCTTTCGATACAGAATTTCGGGTCGAATGCGAACAATTTTCGCTTTTATTCTTTATCAAGAAGAAAAACAGCAGTAATCCGCTGAGTGTTTTCAACAGCGAGCGGCTGAATAACTAAGAAGGAAGAGAAGGAAACACACAAGGGAGTCCTCACTTTGCACTTTGGAGAGGAAACACTCGGCAAGTTGGGCAAAGTTGTGCTATCGGGAAATAATAAATAACACTTTTGATCGGTTAGACAAAATCATGCGAACATCAGTGCGACAGACATGACCCTGCAAAACTTCCTGCCACTCTCTCTCTCTCTCTCTCTCTCTCTCTCTCTCTTACTCTCTCACTCCCTCTACTCATCTCCCTCTCTCTCTCTCTCTTTCTCTCTCTCACTCCCTCTACTCATCTCCCTCTCTCTCTCTCTTTCTCTCTCTCACTCCCTCTACTCATCTCCCTCTCCCTCTTTCTCTTTAGAGGTTGTCGACCGGGAAGAACACAGCGTTATGATAAATGCATGAAGTTGTTGCAAGGATGACTCACCTTCCGCCGATTAGTAGAATCGATTTGGGGTATTGCAGGCGGGATTTTGAGGCTGAAATCGCGATAGAATTGTTTAACTCTTGCGATGCAGTATAGGCCGATTAATATATGACTTTTATTATCTAAACAAAAAGAAGGATGGTCAAGGATTTGTTGAAGACAACTAGCCAGCGATGTTTCTTGGTAACGTATGCAGCAACAATTAAAAAAAATCCTATAGGAGCATAGGCATGAAGTTGAGTACAATACGCTTGCATACATATGTATGTATGCATATTGACCTATTAATGGTAGAGTTCATTCGTTTCTATCCATCTCTTCTCGCCCTTTCTCTTTCACTCCCCTCTCTCCCTGTCTGATTCGCCTTCTCTCTCCCTTAATCTATCTTTTCACAATTATCTCGCACTTAATCACCGTTTGTGAAAACTTTCACTCTCTGAATAAAAAATGGTAGAGGTCGATTGACAATCATTCAACAGAAGAATATGTTAGCAAGGCATCTAATTAGATTTAAAGAAGTACGAACGAGAAGGTAAGAACCTTGCGAGTATCGCAAGCGAAATGCTTCTTCAGAATGCACACAAACACAGTGCAAACACGCTGGAAAAGAGGAAGGAGAGAGGCCATTTTCTTCTCAACTTTTGTCAACTCATCTGTCCTTCCATTCTATTTGAATCTTCTCTCTCTCTCTCTCAATCTCTCGCTCACTCTCTCTCTCTCTCTCGCTTCCACTTTCTCTCTCTCTCCCTCTCTGTTTCACTTTCTTCCCATCTAACTCTCTGTCGTATGAGTCATGCTTATTCGTAAGCAAGGCTATTCAAAAACCTATTCATAATGTCTCCATTTCGTTCCTCTCCTCACATAATACATATGCAGGTGTGTGTTTGTTCGCATTGCTTACCTTCTCCAATCCTCCGAAAGGGCATCTAATGGAATAAAAGCTTATCTCAGTTCGAAAATTCGACTTTTACTTGTATGTGTTGATCAGAAAAACGCAGGAAACGCACACATTTATAAATAAATTTTAATATGTTATTGTATTAGTCATTTAAGCAGACCAAAAAGTCTCAAGCTATTACTCCTTAGAGAGACACTCCATAAGGTGAGGAGCGGACGTCGTCGACAAATGCAGAGGTCATTAACTGTTTGTTTGAACGGTCAGAGACTGCCTCCTATCATTTCCCCGGCATAACCGAGGCTGTAATGGGCAAGTGTCAGCCAGACCAGCGAGCAGGCCATCACAGGCGATGGTCAGAGCGTCTCTCCATCTCTGCACTCTCATCTTCACTCGTCAACTCTCTTTCTCTCTCTGCTGCTCTCTCTTCCTGCCATGTTCCCTCGTCCGCTCGACACCATAAAGAAGCACTACGCGGCCTTTAGCTCTTGGAGGTGGAGGAGGAAAAGGCCAAAGCAACGGGGCATGTGTGACTCGCAAAGAGAGAGGAAGAGGGAGAGAGAGAGAGAGAGAGAGAGAGAGAGAGAGCGTAGAGGAGAGAATCAGAGATATGTAGAGAGAATAGCAGCTGAAGAGATAGAGAGAGAGAAAAGAAAGAGAAGTGAAAATGAGAGATCACAAGATGGAAAGGGGACGATAGGAAGGAGGATGAAGAAGAGGAAGGGTGAGTAGAAGATGACTGCGATTGGCACATGAGACAAGTAGAGGAAGGAGGGCGAGACAAGGGCCTCTTTTCCCCGTTCCATCTCCTTCTTTCTTGAACTCTCCGTTGTTTGGTAAACCCGTGCTCTGCATAAAGTGATGCGCATATCTCTTTTCACTCTTCTTCTGTTTATATTTCTGATCTGCGCTAATCCAATCACGTGTAAAAAAACTGCAGGAAGCCTTTCTTGGCTTGCAACACCTTCTCACGTTGCTAGTAAAACGACGACGAAGCTCTCTCTCTCTCTCTCTCTCTCTCTCTCTCTCTATTCCTCTCTTTCTCTCTCTCTATTTCTATTTTTCTCTCTGTCCGTCTCTTTCTCATTTTCTTTCTCTATCTCTCTCGCACTCTCTGCTTATTTCTCACACTGACTTCCTTTCTTGTCAACCCACCTCGCCCTCTTCGTCCATTAGCCAAGGGGCATCCGGTGCCAGCCAGCTGGGCTTGAGATGGACTGGCGATAGCTGCTTCTTAACAGAGAAAAGGAGATTGCTGCCATCTTACCATGCTTGACGTTCGTATGAATCTTTAGGCAGACTCTCTCTCTCTACATTTAAATTTTTTTTGATGTATATGTATGCTAACCGATGTTCTCCATATGTAGGTATGTATGTATTAATTTTTTTACAAATCAACATTCATATCTGAACATCAAAGCGGTGTGCCCGCGGCACGAAAAAACCTCTAGCAGAGATTGCACGTCATCAACACCGATATATACACATGTATTCAAGGCCGATAATTGCAGAGTGCTGAGAACTAATCTCTTTGCCCTTGTGCACACTATTCCTCTCTCTCTCTCTCTCTCTCTCTCTCTCTCTCCTTCTCTGTCTCTCCCTTCTTTGCTTACTGGTATCCATTGATGCCCTGTTCGATTCACTCTCACTCGACCCAGGTCATCTCCATCGCCACTCCATTTTCGTTCTTCCTTCACTCCTCATTCTTCTCCGATACCAAGACCATTCACTTGCACTCCTCTTTCTCTCTTTCATTCTGCAAGGAACAATGATAACTGATGCCTTCCGATGGGTGTACGATGATATGCCCGAGTGATTGATCTCAAACTCATTCGTCACTCTATTCATCCGGGTATAATTCTGAGCTTGCAGACAAGAATCCCCTAGCTGGAATCAGCATTACGAGTTCCTCGAGGCACTGTTCTGCCTGGTGACTGAAGATGTCTGCTGGCGTGGGAAGAAGCAACCGTCTCTCTCTGCTCCATCCGAGTGCTTCGACAGACGCAGCCATTGCAGTGCTGGCCAGCCAGCCATGCACTCTCCGGGTATGGACAACTCCATCACTTCTTCTCTGCACTAAGTTTTCCTTTCCAACTTTTTGTGCCTTAACTTTCAAAAATAAATAATTGTACATATAAGTTGAATTGTAGGCCTTCCGCTCGACGGAAACTGCTTCCACTTCGTGTACTTTCTCTTCATCTCTGCCGCCCCCTTCTCTCCCTCCACGACGACTCAGTCTTAAGAGAGTCAGTGAGATATTTTCAATCATTGATTCTCGGCAGTTTTTATATAGATATAAACAGTAATTCTATTATTATTACTGTTAATGGAACCCTTTGCTAGGACACAATCATCCCTGTGAAGAGCAAGTTTGGAGCAGAATTTCGACGATTTTCCGTTCTCGTCGTAGCAGGGGAAGAGACGCCTGCGTTTACGAGATTCGAAGAGGAGATCTTTCAGTCAGTCATCTTTTCACACTTCTGGAACCAACTCCGATAGATCATTCTCTTCTTCCTCTTGGGCAGAACTGAAGAATAATGAGAGGTATCAGTGAATGTCAGTATTTTTTATTTTGCCAATACTGCAGACTGCACAATCTATCGTCGCCAGCCTTGCGAGATGGAATCTCGATTGAGTACGCAGACCCTGAGGGAGACGGGCATCTCCCGATTAACAATGATGAGGTGAGAGTTGCCATGACTTGTTCAGGAAGAATGAGAGAGAGAGTGCCTTGCAGACTCTGTTCGTGGCTCTGTGCAGCCGGCCGCAATTGCTGCGTGTGTTTGTGCAGAGACGCGGCGAGTCGCTGAGTGCGGTGTTCGGCTACGGCGCCAGCCGCCGCAGCATCGACCGCCGCCGCCGCGTCCGCCCCGCCATCTCCGCGCCCCAGGACTTCCGACGGGTACATCGAGTGCACTTCTTCTTTTTCGTTTATGTCTGCATAATGCCATTCATGATTAATGTACATACATAGTATGTATGTATGTACATACATAGAGAAAAGGTCAGAATGCTTTGAGGTGTCTGCCATCGTCGACGTTGACATTCTCCCCCTCGAGCTTCGCCGCGTCCAACTTTGCAAGTTCCAGTCAAACATGCCGCTTGGATTCTACATTCGAGATGGTTCCTTTATCTTTCTTTTATTATTTCCTTTCGCTCTCTGTCTGTCTCTCGCTATTTCTCTCGCTGTATCTCTCCATCTCACTCTCTCTCTCTCTCTCTCTCTCTCTCTCTCTCTCTCTTTCTTCCCAGGCATCTCTTTCCGCCAATCTCCATACGGCGGTCCCCCGTTCCCCGCCCCTGGAGTCTTCATCTCTCGCCTGGTTGACAACGGCCTCGCTGCCTCCACGAATCTCCTTCATCCCAACGACGAAATTCTTGAAGTCAACGGAATTGACGTTAGTTTTGCTGGAAAGAAGAATTGACGATGTGATTGATAAAAACCAATTGATATGTTGAGATGTTATGTTATATTGGATTCACACGATGCAACATGATTTCTTATGTTCCAGGTGACAGGCAAGACTCTCGACCAAGTGACTGACATCATGATCGCCAACTCGTACAATCTCATTCTCACCGTTCGACCAGCGCCGCCGCCTGAACATGTCCGGGCTGGATTCCAGTTTCCTCCTGGTATGTCTCATCTCTTTCTCTCCATTTCCTTTCCTTCTAATCTTTCCTCCTCTTTTCTCATTTTCTCTCTTACTCTCTTTCTCTGTTCTCTCTCCTTCTTCTCTTTCTCTTGCAGGCCTGAGTCCACCTCCCAGCTACTCTGCTTCTGGCACTCTTGCCAGTCGCTCTAGCCGTGTTTTCGAGTCTGGGCTTAGATCCTACATGGACACGCCAACATACGGTTGGCTTTCTTTTTCTTTTCTTCTGAAATCGATTCTTCAGAATAGTGTAGATCACTCTCCTGAGCATGAGGTAGTTCAAAGTGTACGTTGCCATGCACGCAGGCACATTGCCAATCCGCGGCGGCGGCAGCGGAGAGAACTGGTCTGCGCCCGTCTCAGCAGCCAGTTGCCACGCCCTCCCCTCAGCTTGCCGACGTCCGATCACTGCCTGGTCCCCCTCCTTCTCTCGCAACACAACCGTCCGTCTCTCGGACAAGCTCAAGAATGAAAGGGCCGCCCCCTCACCTGGAGAAATGCGACGTCTTCGAAGACCTTTCTCTCTTTATGCTCCCAATTTGTGAGATTTGTTTTATACCTCCCTTTAAAGCCAACTTTATTCCTTGAGTACAACCAATTCGACTTCTGCCAACTTATGTTAACAACAACCTCAACTAATCAAGCTTTATCTTCCGAATTCTTTATTCGATCTCACAATGTTCACTGTCACTGTACTTTTGTATCTAGTAAAACAGCGTACAAGGAATTCAGCCTGTATAGCCCTTTCTCAGTTATCAGCTTACAAAGTAAATACCTTGATTGTTTTCAATGCCACTCATATCCACATTTAAGCACATTGGCTATGAGAGAAATTTATTCATCTAACCAATAAAATGCGAAACAATTGCAACCGAACGAAGCTACCAGGCAATTAACTAGCTCCCTTCTATGGTAGGTCATACGGAGAGCTAAGTTTACGAGGAACACCTAAATTGGCCCTAATGAGTATATTTAAAGAAAAGAAGAAAAAAAAATGAATTTTCGGTTTGACTGAAACCACAAATTAGTGAGAGATGAGAAGAGAACACGCGGATGAGGTGACACTTGATTAGAGTTCCGGCTAAAGTATGAATAAGTATCTGAGATTCAACTAAGTGGCAATTCTATTGTCCAGCGAGGTTGTTATTCGATATTGATAACTGCTATGCTAACAGTTTTAAAACTGCGATCTTGCAGTTTTTTTCTAGATGCAGCAGCAAGTATGATACATATGTACACGAGTACAGAGAAAATTTTAAAGAACAAATTCACCTATTCGGGAAAAGCCTCAATAAACTATGAACACCGTTTCACATACCAGATGCCGACTTCGAAGGGATTAAATTATATTATACAAAGAAAATGTTTAATTGATCGAAAGAAGAGAGAGTAAACACTTGTGTGGACAGGAATAAGGACAAAAATTATCATTCTCAGGTATTGTCATAACTAGAAAGGAAACCCTGGGACTTTGTCTTAGCGTATGTTATGTACAACGCGGGTTAATATACACTTTGGCTAGGACTTGCATACGAAGACCCCTAAATCCGAATCAGAGTACACCATAGAAAAGTAATTCAACGGATATCAACGGATACAAAACAGACTTCTAGAATGCGGCAACTGGTAATCGATCCTATTCGGTCCACATAATCTGAGACAACCCAACCGAGAAGACGATGCCTTCAGTCCTCGAAGACTCCAGTCACCTCTCCCATTCCTCGTGTCTTCCCCAGCCGGAATATGAGTGGAGTTCCAATGCGGATGAACTCATGCGAGGATAAGAACCTAGAGAAAAGACATACTTTATATGACAGGTGAGATCGTTGAAGTAGTCGTCATATTGATTTGAATAGCAACCTGATGGTAGCGGAGCACCACTGGCCAGTTCTGAGCTTGCCGCGCTCTCCATCCTCCTCTTCGTCTTCGCCTCTCTCGATGTTCTCCACTCTTGCTGTCTGACGCACCGCGCCAATGAAGAACGTCGCCTGCAAGAATTAACGCTGCCCCCCAATTAAAGAAATGGTAATAATAATAATCGACAAAGACGTGGCCATAACAATCAGGAAAGTTAAGAGTGAGTAACCTCGAATCCCTCGGTGATGACAGTGGCGGCGTGAGTGAGCAGAAGAAGAGAAACGGCCACTCGTTGGTAGGAGACACGCTCTGCCTCCACCGACTGAATCACCATTCCCTGCAGAGACAACAGTTGTGGGATGAGATACCAGAAGAGAGAAGAAGGCGCAAACCCAACCCTCCGCAGTACGAGAGGCTCGTCCGAGTCATCGCATGGAAGAAGAGTCAGAGACACTGCTTCGCCAGGATTCACTGTCAGCACCGGCAACTGAACATAAGCTCTTTCTTCTTTCCAATCAGTCATTTCTTTTCCAGTTTAGCCAGAAGAAAACACGAAGAGTTCACTGGTGATGCGAAAATCACTGGTCGCATCCTTATTACATTTCAGTGCTATTAGTACACTTTAAAGCAAGTTGTAGCGCTTCTAATAGCAAGAGCCGCATTTACAAGACAAAACCAATGATCCTCAAGGGAAAGCGACTCAGCTTTTCTTCAGCTATTATCTCCATTCGAACCTTGGAGCGTCGCACGGAGCCCACGGCGGCAACCCTCCAGAGACCCTCTCTGCTCGGCCCCACCGCCACTCTCTCTCGAATCCGTAGGCTTCCCTCGCTCAGCACTCCACACGCTACCGTACCAACCTGACAACAGACCCATTCAAATTAACACCTCAAGAAAAGCGCAGGATGATGAATTGTGATTAAAGAAGCTGAAAGGCCATGGCGGGAATATTAAGGCGGAGGGGAGAGAGAGAGAGAGAGAGAGAGAGAAGCACTAACATGAGGAACTTGGAAGTGTTCCTCGACGACGAAGAGAGGAGGCTTTTCACGCAACTCGGCCCGGCGTTGAGCAACTGCAGCCGCAGGGGCCAAGGCGTTCAGGAGAGAACGCAGAGGGCGCATTCCTTCTCCTATAATTGAAAGATTAAGAGGGAGGGGGAGAGAGAGAGAAGAGAGAGAATGCAAATAAACAGTGGAACGCACCAGTCACTGATGACACCGACATCACCGGAACAGCTATGTCAGCGCACATCAACTGTGAGGCCGCCCTTCAAGAAGATCCACTTAGTAACCGCATTAATAACACTACAGATTTCAATCAACAAAACAATGTTGTTTGCAAATGTCACTTAAAAACATCAGCAACACATCGCAACCAATCAAACCAGGAAGCACTCACCTAACAGCATCCCTCTTTGTCTTGACCCTCTGAATTCTGGCGTGAACTCCAGTTCTTTTCAGCAAACGCTCTACCGAAGTGAAAACTCTGAAAAGTACCGTATTCTCGGGGAACTTGTATACTTAAGAAATAGTAGTCTTAAAGCTGCAAAGAATGAATTTCGTTTCATGTTATACTGCATGAGATCCAAAACTGAGAAGAGATCCTCACGTCTTAAGCTTTGGTCTCTCGACAGCGTCCCGCTTGGTGATGACGACAAAGACGGGGAGAGAAAGGGCGACCGCGAGCGCGAGGTGCTCACGCGTTGCGGCTGTAGGGCCAGTCAAGGCGCTGACGATGAGGCAGCACGCAGCAGGGGCGTAGGCAGAGAGACCGTAGATCGTTGTGCGGAGGTATTTGGCATCACCAGCCAGGTCAATCAGGTGGACTACCTGGCAGTGGACAGGGAGAATTGCATGGAACGAACAAATCATGTCTTTATAAATAGCCACAAAAGTGGCATCTGCATGGAAGCTCGAATGGAAAGGAATAAAACCTTGGTGGCGTGCTCCGCCATCTCTGTTACGCAAGATGTTGAGTAATTGAGAACCTCAAGAGAGTCAATTAATAACATAAGAAAAAGCGAGATTGGAATAGAAATAGAAAACACTCTGACTTTGCCCTTAGAGTCAAATGCGAGCATATCCACACAGACTGAGCTAGTCTTTCCAGTTTGTATTTCGTGGAGATAACTGAAACAAATGAACGCAATCAGATAGTGAAATATTTTAGGCACAATGAAATATATTATAATGGAGCAAATGACTACTCTCTGACCGAAACTGGTTGAGTCGTGTCTTTCCATTGCCGTCATCGAGTGCCTGATGAGTGAGGACTCCGCAGAGGGTCGACTTCCCCACATCCGGGCCGCCCAGCATTGCCAATCTACAAGCAGTTCCTTCAGTCGAATCTCGGAAATAAGAAGGAAGATAACGAAAGACAAACCTGCTCTCAATGAATGGCTGGCTCTCAGGCACCCTCCTGATGAGTACCTCGGCCACTCTTCTTCTCTCTCCATCCGACCCTCCCTCCCCCTCTCCTCCCGACAGCCCACTGTCCACCTCCTCAAACTGAGCGCCCTCTCCTTCTCCGCCGCCGCAGTTCGTACCGATTGAAGAATGAGGTCGGCCTGCGCACACTTCACGCTCCGTACACTAGAAAGAATCATCTTAAAATGACATGTAGAATTTTACATTCCAATACTATATAAAAAATAGAGATATCTTGTTAAGCAAGCGTCATTTCTCTATGCCTGTTTGAACACAGTCAGAAAAATGAAAAAGCAGACCTCAACAATGTCAGCGGAGAGAGCATCTGCCATGGAGCGGAGAGTGTGCATGCTCCCCTCGAACTCGTCATCCGTCAACCCAACCATTCTCCCGTCATCCTCCACGCCCAGCTACAAATCCTCATCATTAACTATACATTATCTGCTAATCTCACACCATGTTTCAACAGCATAAACAACAGTCTCCACTGCACGATTAGAAATCAGGGATACCCATTAATGTTAAGGTTCTAATCCAATGCTTCTTCAGTTGAGATTACCTCGTAGATAGCCTCGCCAAGGCCCTCCGAGAGTCGCCACTTCAGCTGCGTGATGAGATGTTCCAGGCGGGACGAGCTGGGGCAGATCAACTTAGCCTGCAACAGCTTCATGCTTATTTCTTGAGATCGTATAGCTGAAGAAAAGAAATGTCTAACCTTGTATTCAATATTCCCCAGCTCCATTTCTGGCGGCAGTCTATTCTCATTCTCGTTGTCGGTAATCTCGTTGCTGCCAAGCAGCATGCATCTGGTTTCAGTGGCATTTCTGAACAAAATACCGCGCAATTATCCCATTATACATTGTAAATAATCAACATTCCGTAGATGTCAACCACAGAATAAAAGGGTTGCCGGATGGTCTTCCTGATCATGGCGCGCAGGTAAAAAATGGGGTCGGAAAACAGGGTGGGGGTAGTAAAAAAAACCTTTTCAAAAGCAAAGTGGAGTAATTTAAGGGCCACTAAAACAGAGTGGGTGCAGGAATCATGCAGCCCTCCTATTCCCTGAAGACAATATACAGGTACTGTGAGGCATTCAATCATTAAGGCCTCTTATTGAATAAACATGGGATGGTCTTCGCTCTAAAAGAATCTTCGTCACTTTAGTTTAATATTTCACGACGCGATACTCGTCAAAAACTTGGGTAGAAATGTTTACAGGATTGGCGGGAAAGTTGAAGAGGTATCTTGCGTCAGTCACAACAACCAATGCAGATAAACAACCGCCCTCTGTCACATGTTTTCATTCCTCCCTCTCAAATATCTTCTACAGAACCGTTCTCAGATCTCCAGGGTCAAGGAAGAAAAAGTTTAATAACAAAAATTCCTCCATGAAGAAATATGAATATCTTGAAGACGCAAGTAGGAAAATTAGATCAGTTATTCAAATTCGTTCAGTTATGTGCTTGTAATATGCTAATTACGAGCTAGAAAATTATGCAATAAATAAGGATAGCTAATTTAATGATCCGACTACATAATCCATCATTTAGCGAAACCGATAGGCAGCAAGATAAATGACGCAAGAAAAGATATTACGAAAAAGCTAAGGAAAAGATAACCTAGCAGTGTTGAAGACATTCCCGTGCTCCTCATCGCAAAAGTTGGATACCATGAAGTCCATTATGGCCCGTGATTGATTATGAAGAATGGCAGTAAAAGAAGAAAAGAAGATCGTATATGACAGAAGAAATCAGTCGTTGTTGAAGAGAAGAGTGAAGAGTGCAATGTAAGGGAAGTATACAAAGATCCTCGAGTGAAGTCGTTCTCTTGTTAAACGCGTAACCGTGTGATCATTTGTGATGCGAGCCTGAAAAAGACCAGAAATTTACGTTAGATCCTGAAACTAAAACCTTTTTTCGCGGCAATATTTACGGCAGACACGAAATGGAACCGGAGGGCTGCGAAAGAGGGCACAGGAGACAACTAACTCACCAAACAATGCAGTAGAACTGCAAGGGCACGTATAACAGAATGTCAGAAAAGTGAGCTGGAAAGCACGATTCAATGGTACGGCGAGAGGGAACAGAGAAAGAGAGGAAACAAGAACACATGGGGGCGAAGTTCAGGGACAAGCTGCAAGGCAGAACAGTGTCACACAGCACATTGAATCCCTTAGAAACCATTCACTTTTGCTCAGTATGGAAAATTTTTTTGAAACTCGCGGCAAATTGCTACCAAGAAAAATGTTCAAATTTTCGCGGGCTGATAAACAACATAACTCGGAAGTTGAAATTGACAGCGCATGGCTTCCCTCTTCGATTTGTGTGTGTGTGTGTGTATTTTTGATGCATTTTTGTCCCCTATGGTAAAGAGTTCTTACACAGTCATCGAGCCCGGACCATGCACGTGTACACCACGTGCAGTAGGTGGCCGGGCTCACCGACATCACCCCCCTTTTTTGTATTTTTAATTGATAAAGTATGTGCACTGAGAGGTGCAAAACTTGTGTTTATTCTGCATTGAAATGGCGCATGAGAAAGCGTCTCTCCCCGTCTTCTCTCGCCTGTCTCTCTCGCGAGGGAGAGCAGGCGAGTCACAGCAGTGCAACAGGGGAGGGAGGGGCTCTTTGGCCTAAAACTGAATGGGGCAAAGTGCTGTGTGCCAATGAATGGCATGAAAAAGGGAAACAACGATGAAAGAGAACTGTTTGTCTTGCATCCGTAAAGTTCGAACAGCTGGCGAAACGTCTGCAATCACTACTGGAAAAAGAAAGGCCGATCAAACTGTGGGACAGCCTGCGTGAATTCTGAGAGCCTCGCTAATTGAGCCAAAACCATTTAGCACTCCCATGTCATCAGAAGGCAAGGAAATGACGAGGGAGGACAGCAAGGCTGTCTTCACTTTCCCGCCGGCGTTATCGCCTTATCTCTCTTCTCTCTCTTTTCTCTCTCTCCCTCTCCGGCCTGACAGGGAGGAGCTTCAAAAGACGGCATCTCCCAGTCTGCCACAAGAGAACGGAGTAACTGACGGAGAAGAGACAACGCAAACAAAGTGCGAGGAAGAGCAGTCAGAGGAAGAACACAAAGGAGAGAGTGAGTCAAGAGA
>CALZFC010000019.1:1102500-1320000 GCA_945643635.1 Allodiplogaster sudhausi
TTAAACAAAAGTCATGAGAATGAAAATAGAAGGTAGGTAGAGATGTGACCGAATACCTGAAGCAGTCGAATGGATTCTTCGCTTCGGTCAGCTCCCAGCGCCTTCAGCCTGTTCAGCAGCAGCGTACTCGCATCCCCAATCATCTCCAATTATACGCTTCATTAAAAAGAAGAGGAAATTACAACCAAAGGCTCCTAGCATCCTTACATATAGCTACAGTACACCACCTCCAATACCCGATTCCAAACGGGTTGAACAGGGCCATAAGACGCGAAGGTTCAACATGGTGCGTGTACCGACCATTTTCAACCATGTCCCCAATCCTCTCACCACGAGAGAGTTCACCAACTCACCGTTTCGTACGCATCCGTGCGGCGAACTCCGTGCATGTCGAGTAACTTCAGGGCTGGCGGCATTACCGAACTCTAAATAGATCGCTCTGGAATAGCGACTACACTGTACCATTTAATGTCCCACACATCCAGGATTTGAGTATTATTTGCCCAGCGTTATCTTAATGCATAAACATCCTCCCAAGTGTAATTACTATTGGCGAAGATTGCAGATTCAAGTAATGCCATCTGTCACTTTGTTCACTGGCATTCTCGTATTTCCCCATCCCTTCAAATACCGAGACAATCAACGGCACATCTGCTGTTGCACTCTGTCAACCGTCTTCAGCCGAACAAAGCTCATAAATAACCGCCATTCAACATTCAAACCATCTGCTGACACGGATCTACGATTCATGAAACAACTGGGAATTGACTGAAATCGAGATATTGGTGCAACCTTTATTCCATTGTCGTTCTGGAATTTTCGCACGGCGTTGAGTAGTGTCTTGTTCTTCCGTGTCTTGGAGAGCGTCTTCTGGATGTAAGAAGGTCCGGGAAGTCCAAAAAACTTTTCCAGTTCACTCCCGATGCTGCTCATTCTGAGGATCAAATTTAAAAAGGCGATCCGATTTATGTCATTCAAAGGATATCTGCAGTCGCGAAAAGGCAAACACGTGATATCTATATCCATCTCATGTTCCTCGTAGTTTTGAGAAGATCAAAACGTTAGCGAGCGATATAGGAAAGAGATGAGAGTGCATTGCTGATGATATTACGTGGAATGCTTAGGCACATCTGAGAAGATCAAAAGACCAAGAGAATAATGAACAACAACATGTGCAAGTACAGAGCAGAGAAAGACGTCAGAAGGAATTAATTATCCACGCAAATCTTGACTACGGAAAAGCCGAAGTTGCATAACAAAGTAAGCGAGAACGGCAAATTCTTGCAAGCAAAGTTCGGAAAGGCAGCCAAAGCTTATGCAGAAGCAAGATATAGTATTCTCAAGGCAAAAGATAACCAGCCCTATAAAGTTATATGGTCGTATAACTCCCACATAACCCAGATTACCCTGTTGTACTTCGTACTTCACCACCGAACACTATAAATCGACTTTATCAAAATAGGCTCCAGACGGGCCGTGAATTATGGTGACAATAATATATGGAAAAACATTGCAATAGTGGCATGTTAACCATAATAGCGAGTAATCATAGGATAGCAATAGTGGAAGAAAATAGGATATGAATAGCCAATAAGGAATACCTTAGGAATAGCAAATAATATAATAAGGGAAACATAGCGTCTAAGCCAGACGAAGAAGAGAAAGGGGAGGGACGACTCCACCCTGAGTGGCGGGGGAAGAACGGACATAAGCAGCGAATCCTCCGTCACTCTTCCACCTACGGACACGTTTAACTTGATCGGCTGTGCGTCCCAGAGCAAGCAGTCGGTTAGCCATTCCGCTACGAGCACTGTGCGAGGTATATTGGGACAATGAAAGAGAATGAAGCATGCGAGAAATGAGATTGGAGAGGTGAGAGGAGGATATGTGAGAGATAGAGTTGAGTGATGGGAAGAGGGGCGATAGGGGAGGCTTGGAAGAGAGGCCCTCTGAGATGAAATTCCACAACAATGGGGTAGCAGAAACATCAATATAGGTGGTAGCACCTTCAGAAAACTGATCAGTCTTAGACTGGCGAATAACAATCGAAAGATTATGAGAGGAGAGGGATAGGTCAGACCACTTAAGGGCTGCGACTTCGCCTACTCTTAAGCCAGCCAAATACTGCAAGGTAATAGCCAAATGAGGACGTTGATCAGGCTCGGTGAGAGCTGACTGGAGAATCAAACGGATATGCGAATCTGATAACGGGAGAGAGCCTCGAGGAGGCGCAGATGATCTCTTAAGACCAGACAACACACGAGAACACAATGGGGAAACTGATTCTGAAGAAAACAATGCGAAAGAAGCCGAGAGATGAGCTACTTGAGAGCGAGAGAGACGAGCAGAGATAGAGTAAGCAGTTAGGGTCATTGGTGAAGAAGGGTCAGATCCGTGGGGAAAGAGGAGAGGTAAGCTCTCCAAGCAGACTTATAGGACTTCCATGTATTGGGAGCCACAGCTGAGCAGAAGAAGGGTTGAAGAAGGGGAAGAGGGTCTCGTCTTGAGATGGAGGCCACTTCTCTGGAGATAGCGTTCCATTCATTCCGAGCTCGTCCTGCAAAGAAACACCATAAGGGTGGGTGGGGGTGGATCCCCTTAACACGACAAACGTCTTAGAATAAATTCGAAAGGACGCTCTCGTCCTTAAGACTCGACCTACAGTTAGACCTTCCTCTCGGGAAATCCCCGCGAATTCAAACTTGAATTCCCTACTTGGCAAGTTGCCCACTAGGTGCAAGTACTCCATACAGCACGGTAATCCACAATTATCAGTGTTCAAACACCTGTCCTCAACCTGCATTTAGATCTTTAATCCATAAATAAATACGAAATGTGGTGAAATCAGCCATGATGAATTGGTGTAGGTTTTCACATGCAAGTGTAGTTTACATATTGGAGAGGTTTGTTTCAGTTTTACAAGAATTTTTGTGAAGGTCTTTTGACGTAGTAATTTAGCTTCGGTGACATGTATTCAGATTGCATATGTTTTTCTCCTTCTTTGATGGTAAATTTTATTGCCTCCTTGACCGCTTGATGAGCACCATGACCGCTTTGTAACTGAAGAAAAGAAAGCGTCAAACAGTATTGAGAATAGTTGAATTTCAATTCGGCTGGGTTGTTTTGATGAGTTTTTGTCCCGTTTATATTTTGGTTTAAAGCTTACTATACTCAGCCAGTGCAAACGCATGTTGTGACCGGAGTGCTTGCGCTGCACGCGAGGGTAGAATCAATTCTCCCCTAGCCTTTGCCTTCTGGGTCCTGTACGCCCCTGTTTGTGCCTTTCTTCCCCTTTCTCTTCATCTGTCTGTGCATGCTTGGGTGGTGAGAGAATAGAGGGGGAGACGTGTAGACTATGCAACATCTGTGTGAAGACTGGGAGAAACAGAGAAGTCAGACAAAAGGTGAGAGATAAGAGTTGAGAGAGAGAGGGGGGAGAAGAGAAGAGGTAGTGAGAGAATGGGAAGAGAAGAGAGAGGTGTTGTTTGCTGCGTGCGAATGTGTGTGTCTGCGACGTGTTGTGCTCTTGCGATGTCTCTTGTCTCATCACTCCCTCTCTCCTCCCGGCTACTATCCATCCCTCTCTTACCTACGTGCCTTTCCTCTCTCACACTCTCTTCCCTTCTCTCACTCTCTCTCCCCACCCTCTCTCTTTTAGTGCCTCTCATCTGGCGTTTCTCTCATCACTCACCCGATTCAACTTGTTTACCACTCTTAGAGCGACATTGCGAATAATCGCCCTTGCCGCCTCTGCTCTCGCCTCCCCTCAAGTCAGGCCAGCGGCCGGAACAAACTCTCTCGATTACCCTTGTAGTCTCCTTTTCTCTGCCTTGTCTCTCTCGTGCTTCCTTCTCGTTCCTCTAGCTGTTTGCCACTCTCTCCTCTCTTCTCGCTTGGATTCCTCATTACGCTGCTTGCCAGAGACACGTTGCCTTCCTCTGTCACTCACTCGCTTGTTTGTTATTATCTTCCGTTTTGCTTTCCTAGTAGTTTCCTTGTCCGCCAAGCATGAGACAGTGGTTGTTGTTGATTCCCACTGGAGATTAAAATCTCACACCCTCTTTCCTCCTTCCTTTAGGCATTCTTTCTCGTCTTGTTTTCAGAAAAATAATAGAAAATAATCGGATTGAGTTTGTCGAGTTTTAAAATTTAATAACAACAACTCATACTTGAAAAGGCGTTTACAACGCAAGAGTCAATTCCCTAAAAGAATATATCGAGGGAGAAAAAGTCTTGTTTTTGCTTCCTTGAACTGAATGCGGGTTCTTCTGAATTCGCAAAAAAAAGCCTGTGCAAGGCAGCGAATGACGAGAGTTTTTTTTTTTGTTTTAACATTATTACTTTTAAAAAATTGGGATATCCTAAGCATGTCCATTTCATTCCCTTAGATCATAAAGAAGATATGGCAAGTTCTTGACTTGGGTGAGAAGTTATCGGCAAAATAATTATGAGGGAAGAAGTATGTATCCTGCTGCCTTGTTATGTGCATGTGTCTTCCACTGTCTCTTCTTCTCCGCTTCTCTTTTCTACGTGTTTCTTTCCTTATTATTTATCCCTGCAGTCCATCTTCTATTCCTGGTTGTCTGTTGTTCAGGCCAGTGGTCGGACTTCGGTTTTTGTTTCTTGTATGCCGCTCTTTCCATGCTTCCCCGATATTGACAGGAGATCGTGAAACATTCTCTAGTTTTCTCTATTTCTCGCTCTCTCCATCGCTATTACTTTTTGTCTCTTTCTTCCAACCCCCACTCTCATCTCATAGTACCCTCTCACCATCCCCTTCCTCTCTACCTTGCTCGTTCTTTCCTACATCACCCTTGCCCCTGTTTCTGATCCCTCTCCTTTCTTCTTGCCCCAGACAGACTCTTCTGCTCTTTTCTTCTCTCAGTGTCCGTTGTCTGGTTCCTTGCGCACTCCGATTTCCTCATGCTATTTCCCTTCCTCTGATATTACTCCCGTTCTCCTTTTATTCGCGTGCCACCACGTAAATATGTATGGTGAGGGCTCGGCTGTTTTGTCTGTGCTCCGGTGCTTGTAGTTCGCTCCAGCCCAAAGGAAAACAAGAAATGTCAAGGTTCCTTTGGTTTATTATCCTTTTTCTAGATTGCATATTTAATGCACTGCCTTTGCAAGAAGGACACTGATCACATTTGGGACGTGTTATTACAAGTTGGCCTCCTTCTCTTTAAATAAATCGATGTAATACAAATGTTCGGCGGTCTGTTTCTTTGACTGCTCGAGTGTACCTTGTAGTAAATTTTTGACGATAGAAATATATAATTTCTATTCACATTCTGCCTTTCAACTTGTTATTTCTGATGTAACCTCACACTTATGACGTAGGATAACTAAGAAAAATAGATGACGGATGGAATTTTCATCGGGGGGCTTAGCGAGAGGATTCAGCCCACATCGGCTCCCCCCGACACCTTCCCTCTTTTCATCTTCTCTTGCCTATTGCCAAGGCAGTGCTTCTTCTTCTTCTTTAAATCATTTTCTTTTGCGTTCTATGATTGAGATAAATTTCCTTAGTTTTTTAGTTCGTGTCTCTTTGAAGGGCTTAGCGATTGGAAATACTATTTTCTGGCGTGGACTGTGCCCTGTTGCAGGCATTAACGTAGTCTAAAAAGTCTCCAGTTTTCACCAAGATAAATATTGCCGCGATAACTCAACTCTATTAGCTCGATTAGAATGGATGTCTGCGACTAAGCGAATCCATGTCCTCCCCGGGAAGATTTGCTCAAACTAATTTGTTTTGATGTGTTACTCGCAGCTTGGTTTATGCGTAGTCTGCTGAATGTTTACGCCCATCAGTCATCATTAAGTGAGTCACGGGAGAAGCCAATCTCTTCAGTGGCATTCACTCCATTCTGGCCTTGTCACATAGCAGCTACATAGACTGTGGGTGGACCTTACGAGGTGTGTGTGGAGATTGGTTGGTTATTAGGCTTTTGGTAAATGTTCCGTGATCTTAGGAAAGTAATAGTCAATTTATTTGTTATTTGAAGGACTTTATTCGCGCTATCCCTTAAAATAATATAGGAATTGACTATGCGCTGTTTTTTGTCTTCGCTTCACTTGAACTGATGAATAGGCGGATATAATGTGTGTTTAGAAAGCGAAGCCAAAGACCACCATTACAATGGATGTTTTCCACCCTTCTACGGTAGCTGATTGCGAGGGCTCACCATCGTGGAGATTATATTAATCGTTCTTTCCCTTTATCGAATGTCTCCTTCCTCAGAACTTCCGGCACCGTTTGTGTGCATTCTTATCTAATGCATATCTAACTTACGAAGTATGGCCTTGTGTTTGAGAAGCCGTCTTCTTTGCGCTTTTAAGTTCTCATGTTCGTGGTGTAGTTTCTATTCTGTATTGCACTTGCGCAATTGGACTATGCGCGACTCTTTTCATTCACTGTTTTCCTCCTTTCAGGTGGCAGTGACGAAATCACTGGGGACTTGTGCCGGATCTTACGCAACTCTGAGTCTGGTGAGATATTCGAAAGATCTTTAGAATTTCTTCATGAGAAGATGTGATTACGCTTTCGCTTAAAATGATCAACAACAAAAACAAAATTTCCTTCATTTATATGGCGGCCATTTCTTACGGTATAACGCTCAGGAAAATTATCTTAGATATAACGTATTAAGATATAATATCTGAAAGAGATTCCTCATTTTGACGAAGCGTGTTTGTGAAGGATTTGGTGTTTCTGTTCTAGCTAAGAGTGAAGCTTTCTTATTCGTTGAAGCGGTTAATTGTCTGTAAATCGTGGAAGTAATCAACGAGTGCGCCCACTCGGCCTTTGCAAGACTTCAATTTAGGAATTATCCGCTTAGATTTTTAATCAAACATTGTCCCAGGCATTCAACGGGCATGAGATTGTGAATAAGTATATTCGACATTTCTTATACGGGTTATTAAAATGCAAAATATTTACTTTTTGGCTTTATCTTAGCTCAGCCAAGCTTAAATTGAGCAGAAGTCGCGCCAAGATGTCGATGACGTCGCTTTCTATGCGAACTAGAAAGCCGGAAGATGTTCTTCTGGAGGGATGGCTGTACAAGCGAGGCGAGCACATCAAGAACTGGCGGCCCAGGTTAATCAGCAGAACTTTCAGTTTTGCTTTCTAGATAGTTTGGATTGCGGGTTTCTAAAACTAGCGTTTTTCAATGAAATTTGCTTCACTTAAAGTGAAAACTTTTGTTGTCCCATATTATCACTGATATTTCAGACGTGTCATGATTCATTTCACTTCCTTATCTTGTTGGAAGTATTTTGAGATCTTCAAAATAGTCCAAAGTAATTTAGCTTCTTACTCCCTTAATTTGAATTTTCAAGAAAACAATAAATTTAGGTATTTTATGCTGTTCAAAGACGGGGCTCTGGTCGGTTTCAAGACGAAGCCAGAGAATACGCCGCCCTTCCCCGAGCCACTGAACGACTTCATGATCAAGGACTCCCAGGTATGAGCAGCTTCCGCCTCCGTGTCCCAGTCCTTGCGTGTCGTCACGCAGCAATTGCAGTGTTATTTGTTATGTATATCTTCTTCCTGTCATAACTTTGTTGTCTGGCTCGAACTCGCATGCTGCGTTGTCTGCCTTCCCCTCTGTGTCTCTTTGATATGCGATGCCCTCTCTCAGGGTTTCTCGGTGCAGGTGGTGAAGATGGACAAGCCGCGGGCCAACATGTTCATGATTCGCTGTCTGCAGTGGACCACCATCATCGAGAGGACTTTCTATGCGGAGACCGCGCAGGTTCACTCTCTCTTTTCAATCTTCATAAGTATGCAGCAGACAAACTAATTGATATGAAAAAAAGATATTTTGAAATGACTATTTTTGTAGGTACGCGAGCAGTGGATGGAGGCCGTGCAGTCGATTGCGAAGCGCTTCCGAGATGTAGTGGACGAGACTCAGCAGACGCAGAGAGATCATCTTCAACTGCAGCTGCAGCAGCAGCAAGAGGGATTCAGCGAGGAGATGATGGACATTGTTTCGCAGGTACAAAAAGAATCGATATTTTTGTGAACCTAGGAGTAGTTATGTATTCATATTTTTGCATTTAAAACTTTATTGCTTAATTTCACAGTATTCTATTATGATGTTTGCAGATGAGCATGGATGACGATGTTCAAACTCCAGTAGGATCAGCAACTGGTTAGTGTACCGCAATTAATGACCTTGTTCTTTACAGTTTGCATGGTAGATTAGAAGCTATTGTTTTCGATTTGTTTGTTATATGATATTTACGTTGGGAAAGGTTGAGATGCTTGCCTGTCTAGGTTCGTGTTCCTCTGCGATGCTCTTCATGCCTCACAAACAGGCACCGACTGGCCACGGCGGCCACCAACCGGACATGATGAGCATGGCGGATGCCACCGAGGCAGCCAAGAGGGACAAGATTGTCAGCATTATCCCTCCCTTTCCATGCTTTTTGCAATATCATTTACTGCAGTCAGTGGGTATATAGTTTTTCCTTGTTCCACAATCTTAGATTTTTGGGTACACCAAAACCATTCGAGATGGCAACATGAGTCAACAATTTGAACAACATCACTTCTATTAGAAAATTCAGTACTTAAATTTAACAAACGTGTAGTAGCAAAATTTGGCACGCATACTGTTAATAAGATGCTTATATTCTAGACGATGGAAGACTTCGACTTCCTGAAGGTTCTCGGCAAGGGAACCTTTGGAAAGGTTATTTTGTGCAAGGAGAAGAAATCGTCTCGACTCTACGCCATCAAGATTCTCAAGAAGGAAGTCATCATTGCCAGGGTGCGTTCCACTGCACTGTGAAGATATCTTCTTTTCGGGGCAAAGTTGCAATTGAAGAGATGTGGAAGTCTCGTGGTTGACGTGTTTACAGAATACGGTCGAGTGATACGCGGTTTTTTGAATGGCATAATAGATGTGGAGATAACTTGTTTTGATTGTATTCAGGAGGAAGTCACGCACACTCTAACGGAGAATCGTGTGCTTCAACGGTGTAAACATCCATTCTTGACGGTACGCCTTTTATGCCTACAAGAATTCACAAGTTGCAGCACATGATATGCGCATTTATTCATGATTGAAAAGGGTAGAGGATTTGTGGATTATCCCGCATTCCTTACTCCCTCAAGAAATGAATAAGCTTTTATGAAGTATGATCTTTGGAATAGGCATTTGTTGTGAGAGAAGTCCTGTTTATTAAGAAAGGGATAAGCGCCCGCACGGTGAAAGAGTTTTCGTGTCCTTTCTGCCTGCGAAGCACAGTCCAAAAACATCCTCATACCAATTGGTTGCCTCAACCCTGGGATGGTCATCTACCCCTTACTTAATCATGCTTGCGTGGGAATAGCAGTCTTCGTTTGCATAGTTCTGCTGACCCCATTGAAAATCCGCCCTTGTCAAGTTATATTTTCACGAGGAAAAGCTGTTTTAAGAAACCGGGGTTTATACGTCGATGCTAACAGTCATTTTTGTTTGTCCGTCGCATGCTGTTTTTGCTTGCTGCACGATGAGCTTTCACATATATATATTTTTTTTATAATGATGAATACTTTTTTATCGTCTTTCTTCTCTCTTCACAATATCTGATCTTTTATGTTGAAACGTCACTTTGTCTACCACAGTTTTTGGTTTCCTCATCCCCACTTCTCGCCCGTCTCCCTTGTATACATACAAGTGTATCTCTCTCTCCCTCTCTCCCTCCCTCTCTCTCTCTCTCTGCCAGGCCTTGACGTATTCGTTCCAAACACCGGACCGCCTCTGTTTCGTGATGGAATTCGCGAATGGCGGTGAGCTGTTCATCCATCTGCAGCAGTGCAAGCTCTTCACAGAATCGCGCGCCCGCTTCTACGGCGCAGAGATTGTCCTGGCTCTCGGCTACCTGCACCATCTCTCCATTGTCTACAGGGACATGAAGGTACCCCTTGTCATCACCTCACCTCACCCATTCCTCTCCCAACTCATCTTCACCTCTCTCTCCTTTCCGACACTCTTTCTTTCAGCTCTGGTTTAGGCACGACACTGAAAGTTGGCAGATTGCCCAGTGTGACATTCACGGTGCGCCCCTGTGGTAATTCAACTTGTGCAGATGGAGAAAACGGCGCTCGTGGATGTCATAGCCAAAAAGTGCATGACTGGTCAAGTTTTTATAATATTTAAATGAGAAATAAAAGAAAACGAACACATATTTCAACGATGGCTGTTGTACACTGTCAACTCTTACTTTTCTTTTCATTTTGATCGCGATTACTTTTCGGTGTCGACAGCCTTGTCATTTTATTTGGTACTCTGTTCCTCTCAATGCTGTATGAAGTCACTTCTTTCTTTCTTTACTTAATTTCATTCCTTGTACAGTGGTAGAGTGCACGGTAGATGCTTTCCACCTTCAGATGTTGTCCACTCTGTCTCTCTCTATGTTTTCTCAAAGAGCGCAGTTGGGGTTTTAAATGGATTGCGCATTGGATTCTTGAGAGAAATCCTTGCTAGCATCAGCACCTCCTCCATGTCATATTCTCCTAGAGCCGTCTTGTTATCGCGACTTGGTAATGAATGTGCGAACAGTGGCTTGAGATTAGTCTGTGCAGTGTTGTAGGAGGATCCGAGAACTGCAGAGTTCTTGGATGTACAACTTATATGAATTATGCGAATGAAAGATTCCGGTTGTTGTCTGCTGTGTTGGGATTCAGAGGATGACGATGATTTGTGAGATTTAGTATTAGTTAGATTGGATTGCATGAATCTATTCTCATCGCAGACTTCCGGGTTTTCTGTTTACTTTCTGATATATCATATGGTTTCCGCCGTTAGAGTATCACTATATAGATTACAGCGATTATTTACTATGAAGATTGAAGACTTCATGAGCACATTGTGTGATTTTGCGCTTGGAACTCAACGCCGAAAACTGTATAACCACTAACTGTTGCCGTTTACCATAATATGTTAAGCTTTTAACAAAGGGATTTCCTGCGAGTGAGGGTGGGGACTGGTTTTGCAGGTTTTTATTTGACGTTCACTCTCGTCTGAACCTCTCTTTCATGGATTTTTGAAATCTCTGCTTGGGTGGGAATTTGTGGGTGATGCGGGTATTTATGATTGGCATGGGAGCGCGCTATTGTTAGAAGGATCAGGTGAAAGAATGATCAGCTCAGCTATGGCTAAAAGGTAGTCAGGTTTGAATTCGGAGTCAAGAAGTGCGTGCGACAGGGTCTGGCGTACTCGTTCCAAACGTCGGACCGTCTCTGCTTCGTGATGGAGTTCGCAATCGGTGGCGATCTCTACTACCATCTCAACAGAGAAGTCCAACACATGAAGGAGGGCTTCTCCGAGTCCCGTGCTAGATTCTACGGGGCTGAGATTGTCTCGGCTCTTGGCTACCTCCATGCCAACAATATTGTCTACAGAGATCTAAAGGTTGACCATTTGTAAAGGTGCGTACTGTAACGCGGATTGTGCTTATTCCTACTGTAGCTGATTAGTGAAGATGCTTTCTGTAGTGTATAGAGTGCTTAGTGAATTCTTTTCCTCTCTCTTGTCTAAAATATCAAATTAGGAAGAACAACTTCCCCTTGAATGGAACACAAAGTAGCCATGCTGTCATTGAAATATGTGTTTATCCACTTTTCTGCTCAAAGTTGACTGGTCAAGCCACTTCTTCAGTCAGTCGTGCCAAATCAGAGCTGGTAATGAGAGTGTGATCCTTGTCTTACCATATGACCCCTTGATTACGAATACGGTAAGTGATGAAGAGAAGTCTGTTTGTGTCTAGCTGGAGAACCTTCTCCTGGACAAAGACGGCCACATCAAGATTGCCGACTTTGGTCTGTGCAAAGAGGATATCTCGTACGGAGACAGGACGAGCACCTTCTGCGGAACTCCCGAATACCTCGCCCCTGAAGTTCGTTCGCGTTTCAGTATTTCTTTAGAAACTTCATATTTTTCATGGAAATATTGAGGAACTTGAACACATTCATAGGGGTGTATTAATGTATTTTATCCATATACTTCCTAAGAAATTTAAGATTTACAACTTGAATGTTCCTATTATTTTACAGGTGCTCGAAGACAACGACTACGGCCGTTCGGTTGATTGGTGGGGCGTTGGAGTGGTTAGACTTTCATTCGCTTTCATATTTTCGATATATCGCTTTCTTACAAAAGATGGCTTTTTAAATGTTTGGCCGTACTAAGTACGAGGTGGGAGTTTTTATTTGAGGTAATGTACGAGATGATGTGTGGTCGGCTGCCTTTCTTCTCGAAGGACCACAAGAAACTCTTCGAGTTGATTATGATCGGAGAGCTGAGATTCCCAAGCAAGGTGACCATTTCATCTCTCGACTTTGTTTCGTTTTAGAAGGAAGAATAGGATTTCCTCGGTATTGCCCTATTATTTGATCTCACGAAGAAAGCCTGTTATTTGAGTTGAGCGCTGAAGCGAAAAGTCTGCTGAGCGGCCTCCTCGTCAAGGATCCCCAGCAAAGGTTTTTTTTTAATAATGAAGGCAGTGTATCTATCATTTCATGAAAGTGAGGGAAAACAAAGTGTTTACAATTGAGAAGAGTTTTATAACAAACTGGGGAGAATATTCGATGTGTATGAAGAGTGAGTTCGCAGGCTTGGCGGTGGTCCCGATGATGCCCTCGAGATTACGAATCACAAGTTCTTCGAGCCCATTGACTGGGTCAAGCTGTACAACAAGGAGATCGATCCTCCCTTCAAGCCCGACGTAAAGTCTGAAACCGATACTTCCTACTTTGACAAGGTTATTCCATTCACAAAATTCGCATTTGTCCACTACGAATGCCTAATCTTCTAGTTCGAAACAAGCGGGCATTTTTTTAATAAAGCAGTTTTCTTTTGCTTCCACGAATTTCAAAATCTTATCTATCTTTCCCTCACTTTCTCACCTGCAGTCTCTCTCTCTCTCTCTCTCTCCTCTCTTCTCCTCTCCTCTCCTCTCCTCTCCTATCTTTTTACAGGAGTTCACATCTGAACCAGTCCAGCTGACCCCTCCTCCGGCCCGCGCTGGCCCTCTTCCCTCTGTCGATGAGGGAGATGAAATGCAGAACAACTTTGTCCAGTTTTCCTTCCATAATCCTGTTCGTTTTCTTTTTTTGTTATTGCAATTCCTCCAGTAATACGTTTTCTGTTCTTTATAATTGTATGCTTTGTTATTTGTAATATCTTACAAAGTAGAGGATATTATGTGTCTTCTAGAAATGATGCTGCAAGTAGAGATAAGTCCACAATTTCAGGACTCGATCCTGCGCGAGAACAGCGAACTCATGGAGGCCAGCTGATAGTCTGTGGCTGACATTCTGATAACGGATTCCTCCTCAAGTCTTTGATTGCTGTCTCGGATGTTCCCCTCTTCAGGTGGTAACACGCGTGTTTTGCTTTTTTCCGTTGATTCTTTTATTTGCGGTATATATATTTACGTCATTCAATTCAGTATACTAATATTCCGGTGTATTAATGCAACTCTTGTATTTAATTTGTATAATACACTTAATCCAAAATAATTGATGAATTAAAGAGTCTAATTTCTTAATTTAATATAATCGTGATATCTCATATATTTCTGCTGCTTCCCAGCCCTTTTCCCCACTTGATCGATCTTTTTATTCTCTATCTTCGCCTTCTTATCATTCTACTCTGGCAGATTCTCCTTTGCAACGTACTTCTACTATGGTTAACGACTCTTCTTATAGTCATACTTCTTCACAGCCTATTTTACTTGTAATTCACATGTCGGTAGGAAGTATAGATTTATGTATTTCATGTGGCTCTGTTTTATTTTCTTGAAAAGGTTCTTTTGTTACCTTAGAAGGGTGTCCTCATACCCTGACACCAATCCAAATTCAGCCGACATCCCTAAACTTTATTGGAAAGTTTCGTAGGACGACGTTTTAGACATTTGTTTAAACTATGCAGTTGAAGAATGAACGTAAGATCTAAAAAAAAAAAAAATCACACTCCGAGACCTTTTGAGTGAGGGAAAGTTAAACATGGAAAATACTGCCGTCAGTCACGGTGTTTTCGTTATCTCGGGAATGGGTTTCTTTTATTTTTACTTTGCATCGAGTAGGGCTTTCTTCTCCAGTCTTAACTTTATTGCCACGAGTGATACAAGTTGCTTGAAGTGGAGAATAATCTCCGACAGTCTAGAAAGTCTTTCACTTGATACCGGGGCAGGGCAAGAAACCTCTCCAATGCTACAACTACAGCAGTCCACACCGGAAAGATAAGATGAAGTAGAATTATGGTGCTCCCAACAGCGATTCATTTGCTTGTAAAAGCTTAATGATCTATAAAGAAATCTGCTGAAAACCGGCGTATAAAAATCTCTATTCTAATCTCTCACAATAGTGGCATCCTCTCGGAAGTCGGAAGGATGCTATAATATTTGATTAGATTTGTAGGATTAATTAAGAATTTTAGATAGGTACACAGTTATATTGTCAGCTTGACATGAAAGATGTCGACTATGAGGAATGACTGAGGAGGCATGCATACTGGTAGAGTGGAATCTGCAAACTGACAAGAAGAAACGAACTCTGGTCACGGAATGGTAAGGCTGCTGCATACAAATCGATCTCATTCTAGAAACACAAAAGGAATGAATTGAAAAGAAAGCCTGAAAGGTTGGATTGGTAGTGCAGATTCACAAACATTCAATGTCGTTGAGGATGGAAGTGTTTTGTTGCATTTTAAGAGTAATACTGATTCTTCCGGTGGGAGAAAAGGATACGATAGGGGAGAGAGTCCTCTACATGGCTCTATTCCGATCGGATTGAATTCCAGGTTTAATACAAATTAAAGTCGGCAGGTGAACATTGAATATTGCACTTGAAGAGCATGACAACCACGGAAGCAGATGTAAATGTGTCGATGAGAGTGTTGCCACAGAAGGGAGGGGGGGCTTAAGCCTACTTTGTAAGCAATTTGTTTGCTCGCTTATTCGCAGATTCCACGCGAACCTCGTTCGATTGAGCCTGAATTGATGAAATTATTAAAGATGCGAACGGGATTGATCCATTGCGAGAGAAAGAAATGGTAGCATGACAAGGACCTTCTCTTGAATGCGGTCGAGTTGGCGATTCTGGTTAGAGACCTCAGTGCTCATGTCAATTGCCATGTTACGGAGATTGCCAACCATCGTCGACACCTAGAAGTTACAAATATTTTATATTGAATATCACGTACGAGTACATTTACTCTTCGTCTGCCTTCGCTCTTCTCTCTTCACCCACCTGTTGAATGTTTTCGTCCATTTCCTCCTCTCTCGCGTCGTTCGTGATTCTGAAAGATTTGACGGTTTAAACTAGTTTACTGATTATGGACAATCACTCACTGGAGAAACATACATAATAAATGTGTATGTATATACATTTATGACTTCTAGTAATGCATGTTTCGCTAATTAATTGTTGCTAAACGAACTATTGCTTATTTTGTTTGTACAGTACATACACATATGTATCTTGGACTAACCTCGTGATATATCCGCCCTGCGGTCCCATGGTTGGATCTCCGACAGTGATTCGTGGCTGGTCAGAGATCACTCCTCCGTCGTCGTCCTTCTTCCATGCCTTCGCATACTCCGAATTTTTTTCGAAGTCGTCCGCTCTAAAACAGAGAACTTTGAACATGGGAAGTAGATCTCTTGTAGTCGCTACCAAAAAAGAGCAGAGAGTAAAAGATCGAGGTTGAAAGAAGAATAAGACGAAACAGAAAGAGAGAAGGAAGGAGAGAGAGCAGAGAGGGTGAGATGAAGAAAGAGGGAGAGAGAAATAGAGAAAGAAAGGAGTGAGAAATGGAGAGATAGAGAGAGAGAGGGCGAGACGGGAGCGAGAAAAGAGAGAGGGAGATAAGGAGAGAGAAAGAGAGAGAGAGAGAGAGAGAGAGAGAGAGAGACTAAGAGAGATAGATAGAGGGAGAGAGAGACTAAGAGAGATAGAGAGAGAGCGAGAGAGAGCGCGAACTGAGAAAGAGGAAATAAATAAAAAGAGAAAGAGAGTGTGAGAGAGAGAGAAGGAGTGAAAGAGAGAGAAGGAGTGAGAGAGATAGATAGAGAATGAAAGACAGAGACAGAGACAGAGACAGAGAGAGATCAGAGACAGAGACAGAGAGAGATAAGAGAGATCAAACTTGTTCCACGGCAGGACGCAAAGCCCGCAGCACTTCTCCATGCCTTTGAGATGCTCCTCAGCCTCTCTCATATCCTGGTTGATGGTATCGAGCCCCGCTTCCACACGCTCCAGTTGTTCTGAAGCACATCCCATTTAGCTCTTCATTCAATTCTTCATTTTATTTCAATTTATCGTTGAACAGTTCTTTTCTATAACTGTTTTCCAATTAGGCAGGTTTAAATGACTTGGAAGAAAGAAGTGATGAAATAAGTTGTGATGATTCGATGATTCCCTCTCCCCTCCCCTGACCTCCTTGGTCATCCAACATGACGAGTGTCTTGATGCCAGCTTCTTTGCTCTCCTCGCACAATGCCATCATCCGGCGGGTTGCTTCCAGCGACTGAAAACAATTCGCTCATCAAAAATAAGTTGTTATAACTTACATATCTTTAAAATTGATTGCAATAAGTAACTGTGTACTTTTTAAACAACAATTAAAATAATAGTATGAACAACTGAATTGATGACATAACCTTACTTAGGGACAACAGAAGACAACTCTAAGTGATCTTTTTTTTTAAATCGTAGACAGAATATTTGTTGTGTGTATCGTTCCATTTTCACCTGTTTCTTTTTTTTCGAATTGCTCCCCTCTATCTCTCCTCTCTCATTTCTTTCTCCCTCTCTTTCTCTCACTTACTCGCTTCCTCTTCTAACTTCCTAGTATCTCTGGTTCCTCTCTTTCTCCTCTCTCTCTCATCCTTCTCATTCTCTACTTTCTCTTCCAACTCCCTCTCCCTTTTCCCCTTTCCCTGACTTCATGAGTGCCTCGATCAATGTCGACATTGAGATCCTTCAAGTCGTCCGCCATGTCGTAAGGGAGGATGAGTCCATTGACCCTGACGGCGCCGGCAGGCAAGGGAGGCTCGGAGGCGCGGCCGCCGGCGCCCGTCCGGCGGCCACCGCCGCGGCCGGCCATCTCAGGGAGGGCGGGGAAAGGGGCCAGCTCAGGCCAACTCCATCCGCAACTGGCAGCTTCTTCTTTCAATGAAAGAAGATGCAAACACGACAATTCATCAATTGTGCACAACAGAACTCGTGGCAATTTGTTGGAGGGGGAAAACCTTAAAGGCAACACACATGAATGCATACGGAAGAAAGATTCAGTACTGTTTTAGAAACGAAATGGAAAATAAAAGGGGAAGAAATTCTGAGAGCGAAAGGCGCCAAGCGTAGATAAATTCAAAATTCTCTCTCTGCCGCTCAGATTCGGTCGGAAGACATGCTATTTCTTGAAATATCGGGGAGAAGTGTCTCGGCCAATTGTTTGGCAGGCTCGGCAGGCTGCATGCATGGCTCTCCATTGCAGGCTATGACAGATGTTGCGCAGCCCCAGGCAGCGCGCTCTCCCTCCCCACTGCCACTAATCTCATTTGCTGCCAGCCTCCTGCCCCTGCCAGGTATATCTATGTTTATTAATCGGTCGACGCGCGTGCTCATGGCGGATGTACAAGAGAACATGGAAGACTGAGGAAAGGAGGAAGTGAAAGTTACTGGGAGAGAAAGAAAGTAACAGAAATAAAGAGAGAAAGAGAGAGAGAAAGAGAGAGAGAAAGAGAGAGAGAGAAAGAGAGAGAGAGAGAGAGAGAGAGAGAGAGAGAGAGAAACCTAGCGAGATATGGTAGTCGCTTATGCTGTAAAAGTGAATGAGCATATCAAGGCGTGGGTGTTGTCGGCCACACCAGCTTGGCCAGAAGGGTCGAAAGGAGGAAACGAGAAGGGGGAGGAATAAGCCAGAGACCGCGTCATTCTTGCGAGATTCAATTGAAGGGAGATGAAGCTGGAGATGAAGTTCAGGCTAATGTGGCAAAAGAAGAAGAAGAAGAAGAAGAGGCATTCCAAGCAGCGAAGATGACGCAGCGGCAAAAGCAATCAAAAAGCTAACGAGGAAAAAAGAGGAAGTGGAAGAGATGATTTTGAAGTTTTGCTGCACTACTCTTCCTTGCCGTCTGAGCCGTGCCATAAACAGCGCCCTCTCTCCGCACAGGAAAAAGTCTCTGAACTGCGAGCAACCACGAATGGTTTTTGTTGCAAGGCAGCTCGGGTGCTGTGCACGAGGGAGAATAAGTGGGAGGCTGGACTGGATGTCGAAGAATTGAAGGTGGACAGCGAGAGGGAAACGGAAGCGGAGGTGTGGGTGGAGGGGAGGGCCAGGGGGGGGGGGAGGACGGATGGTTACCGGCCGGGAGGAGAGGGAACACGCTACAATACCACTTCGTCGCTTCCAATAAGGAGACTGGATAATGAAGTTAGCCCTCGTCCATCTGGGCTTCGAGACACATTGCAAGTTGGAGGGAGAGAGAGAGAGTGAGAGAGAGAGTCAGAGAAACAGAGCAAGAGATAGAGAGGAAGAAATGGAGAGAGAAATGGATAAAGAAATAGAGAGGGCAGAGTGAAGACAGAAACAAAATGACGATGTAGCATTGCAAGAAGATTGGACAGTATGCTTACTCGGATGGATGGAATCGGCGTCCGAAAAGGTTATTTTGATTTTATCTCAAAAGCAAATGTTTTCAATAATGAAAATATATTAGATATTTCATCTGTCATAATTTTTGACGATTCAAAGGCAGTCTCTCACACCAAATCTCGCACAAGAGAAGGAGTTTTCCAGCTTGTCCTACACAGATGCTTTTGAGACAGAAACACAAAGACAGCTAATCTCTCGCTCAAAGAGAGCTTCGAACTTCAATGGAGAGCTTCAATTATAAAGACATGGTAATGCTGATGTCTTGACAATTCCACTCACAGAAATCAAACACTCACAATAAATAGTAGCACAATGATTTGTAAACAAGAAATGAGATACCGTACTTATAGGTGGCTTGAAGCCGAATTACAACATCATCGTGGTGCATAATGTCCATAACGGCTACGGAAGAATAGCCGGAAGCAGAGGCTTGTTACCGGTTGCTTATTCGTATCGGCATGGTGCTTATTCGTATCGGCATGGTATATGAGCAGTTAGGACAGAGATGGCAAGAGTCAAAGAGAAAAATGGTGAGACAGTGAGGCGGAGAGAGAGAGAGGGAGAGACAGATAGAGAGAGAGGGAGAGAGAGAGGGAGGGAGAGAGGGGGAGAGAGAGGGAGAGACAGAGAGAGAGGGAAAGAGAGAGGGAGAACGCCAAAAGACGTGGGGCGAGGAAGTCTTGAGCGAAGAGAGGAGACACATATCCAACAGTAGTCTTTTAGTGAGTGGGAATGAGTAGGGATCCGGCGAGTGAGGGCGACAGACAACAACAGCGGCATGTACAGAAGAGGGACAGCCGGCGGCCGGAGGACCGGAGAATGGAGATTCTGAAGGGCGGCGCCATTTCGGGTTCCTTTCTCCAGCCCCTTCTTGGCTCCTTACGTGCCAGGGCATCATGATAATTAGGAGGAGGCAAGCAAGTTGGAAGGATGAAGATATCGGAGAAGCCAACACGACTCACATACATACATACACTTCCAAGAAATTCGAGAGACATCACTGGATAGATTTAGCATGCTCAGCGAGTGGGTCCAGTCTGGCTGATCGTCAGAAAAGGTGACACTGAGTTCAGAGATCAACTCGAATGTATGAATGGCCATTGGTAATTTTGTGAAAATGACTTCTTGCCTTTTTGGCAGCCGAGATGATCGATCGGACTCTTCCCGAAACTTGATGCTTTTCCCCTCTCACTTGGTGGACTGCGCGTGCTTTTGGCTTGAATGCACACGCCTCATACATACGTGCTCTCGAAATGGAAGGGGATCTGTCGGGTTCAGAGGAGACATAGGAGAGAGAGAAAGAGAGAGAGAGAGACAGAGACAGAGAGAGAGAAAGAGACAGAGAGAGAGAGAGAGAGAGAGAGACCAGACGAGGTCCTCTGCTGGCATCGGAGAGCACGGCCCGTTTCAGAGTCAATTGACTATGTGAGTCTGCCACCAATCCAATGGCGGTCGTCACCACTTCAGCCTCCCTCGAACAGAGTTACTGAGGGAAGTACAATGAGGACAAGAGGCATGGCTAATAAAGAGAGAGAGGGGACAGAGAGAGAGGGAAAGAGAGAGAGAAATGAGAGAAAAGATAGAACGGTCCTGGCAAAGGGGAGTTGTTTAGTGCAAAGTTGAACGAGAAACAGATGAATGCATACGAGAATCACGGACACAAATACAACTTGATTCTGCGTTGTTCGCTACAATTTCAAGTTCATTTCTGTCTAGCAACAAAAGGAAACAATAAAATAGAGAAGGAGACTGTAAAAAAAACGAGAAGGACAGAGTTGGTCTTCGCTTTGAAGGTCTGGGAATATGGCAAGAGAAACGCTAGTGGATTTCTCATGGTGAGACAGGACAAGGAAGGAAGCAGATATCATCCTCTTATTTCTCTTTTTCTTATTCCTTCTGTTATCTACGTACAAACATAGCTCTATCTTTCTTTCACTCTGGTTCTTTTCGTTCTCACTCTCTTTCAGTGCCTCTCTATCTCCCTTTCTTTTCCTTCTCTCTATCTCTATCTCTCTCTCTCTCTCTCTCTCTCTCTCTCTCTGTCCATGACAAGTCGGAGAGAGATTCTACTCATCTCTGGCCTTGCATCTTTAGCTGTCTCCATGTCTTTGATATGACGACAAGCTCAGTACATATTTCTCTTTGTCACCATTTTCTCACGCAACATTCAGATGCTTTTCTTCTCCTTCACTTCACGCTTAAAGTTAGATTCTCAAGAATAAAATAAAAAGTCCAAAAAATGCAAGCATAGATAAATATCGTGCTCTCACTCGTTCCTTTGTGCTAAATGCTGGACAGAGAGCGTGATAGACTGAGATCGGCGCAGTGAGTACCAAGAAGTATGTAGCCAGCCCCCCCCCCTCCTTCCATGACTTCACCCCTCCTTCCCTCATCGTCATCCACGGTCCCCTCTTCATGGGAATTCTCCTTTAGTTGACACTTGCATTCTTGATGTCCCGAGGCGCGACTGAGAAAGGAACGAGCGAGAACGGAGAACTTCCACTCCAGCATCAATGTTCCACTTCACTAGCAGCATAAAATGCACATGGACAATGTTGTCATTTCCTCCGTTTTCCTTTCGGACATTGTCTTTTTTCCTTGTAATTTATTATTTCCTGTCAGCGTAACTCGCTCATGGCTCTATCCCCTATGCAGTGAATGAAGTGGAGAGACACTACCGCTTCGTCGCTGTTCAGCCGGACTATACATTTTTGATCATGCTCTCTCTCTCTCTCTCTCTCTCTCTCTCTCTTCTTTTTCTCTCTCCCTCTTCCCGCTTTCTCGTTCTCACTATATTCATTCTGTATCTATCCAAACCATTTCCGCTCTTACAACCAAAGTGAAGGTATCTCTGCCATATCCATCAGCTGAGTTCCTCCTTCCCCGCTTTAGGGATTGAAATAAATGTCAAGAAGGAGATCTTGAAGATAGTAATATTTAGCAAAGAATTGCACCAATTTTTCTTATTCAGTTGCAGACAACCACATCAAGACTGCGGTAAACGAGCAATTTTATAACATTTGTCCGATTACATCTTACCTTTTTTACGTATTGCAGAAGTGCTATCGGGTATAGAATTGTTCAGATATATACATACGTCTCATTTTTCGAGGTCATTACTGTCACAGGTGAATTTCTTTTCGTCAAGTATATTTTTAACAGAGTTCGCTATAACCTTGTATACTTTTGCTCTAAAAAGCTATGCTTTGTAGTTTTGTCTTCATTGGGAGTCCAGAAATTCTATTTTTGTAATGCTATATTTCAATTAATTTTTTGAATGAAGAAATACGTAAGAATAGGACGTACGTCATCGGTGACGGTGTTCATCTTGATGTTGACCTGCTCGAGGGTCTCGGGGATGTCGTCGGAGCCTTCCATCTATCTTCTCTTCTCACTTCACGAAGAGCTGCCGCCGGTTCAGGAGAGGAAAAGGGAAGATCGGCTGCTTCGGCCTGCAATCAAAAGCATCTCTCTACTCTCTACTCCATCTCTCTCTTCCTGAAACTATTCAACTCGCCCTCTCTGTTCTCTCCTCACCCTCTCTCCCTCTTTGTCCTCTCCTCACCCTCTCACTCTCTCTCCTCTCTAAATCTCCGCTCGCTTCCTCGTCTCATTACGTATGCGAGCCTGTGGTCGACTGCGGGGGAACGGGGCTGTGCAAACACGCCTTGGCTACGGCACAGAAGCAATCCATCCATGGCACTTTATTTTGTTCTTTCCCTCCCTCCGCCTTGCCTTTCAGCAAGTAAAGCGCTATATTTATACATACATACATACATACCATGTACATATTTCTGTTGTTTCTCTCATCGGTTTGACAGTAATTCGTCCAAACAAATGCAGCAGTTATGAACAAATGCGAACTCCCATCAATTAAGATTAAATCTTCATTATTTGATTAGGATACAGATATGAATCTGTCAATCAATTCCGGTGGCAATTTTGAAGTCTGGTGGTAACCGAGAGAATTAATTCGTTTCAATTCTTCTGCTTGTTTTCTTTTGGTAGTTCAAAAGGGGGAAAACAAGACTACCTCGTTCGGAGACTTTGCTCAGTGCCGTGGAGGAGAGCAGCGCCGTCCAAGGACCCTCTGAAGAATTATGATAGAATTATTCAGGCAGTACTTAATTAGGAAACATGAGACAAATTAAAGCGAAATTAGTTCACACAAAAAAATGATTGGAGTTGTAGCACGGGCCATGAGGGAGAACGGTGGAAGAATGAATGGGGAGCAATGCAAATGAATGGGAGTTCACTTGGGCCATTTCGGCAAGCTGATTGGAATCTAAAGAGCGGGGCAAACTCATGACAATGAAATATTCATAATCTTGTTTTTAAACGTCAGCAATGGAGAGAGAACAGCTCGTAAACAAATTCAAAACATAAGGCTCAGGAACTACTCCTTTGAAAACTATTCTATTTGATGTTTGACGACAGTCTCTTTGACATGAGTCATGCCATGAAATTAATAATATCAATGCCATCTTTCAGCGGCGAAAAGAGTTTTGCAGGAAGGAGATAGCGGAGCACAAAAACTAGCGAAAAGTAAATGAAAAAATGAAGGAAAAGCGAGGAAGAGAGACAGACAGAGATAGAGGGAGAGAGAGAAAGAGATAAACGGAGAACGAGAGAAAGAACGAAATCAATGTTAATGAAAGGAAGATGTTGAAAAATGACCATGAGGCAAAAGGAGGACTCTAATTTCACTGGAGAGCTATTGAGTGTGTTCGATGATTTCTGGAGGTTTTCTTTCGATGAAAATTCGTGGAGGAAGTGGAAGGAGAAGTAGTAGAAGACGATGATGAGTGGGCAGAATAGGGACGCATTATGTCGAAGGGGCTTCTATGAAGGGCAGATGAGAGGGAAAGACTATGAGAAACAGAGAGGGAGAGAGAGAAAGAGACGGACAGAGAGAGAGGAGGGGGGGAGGAGGTAGAGTGGGAAAGAGAGAGACAGGGGTGAACAGAGAGAGGAAGAAAAAGGGGATAGAAGAGACAGAAGCCAGCTTCGCATGTGTTCGTCGGCGAGATCGATGAGTGGGGCCGAAGAGACAAAAAGTAAGTTTCACTGCGCAGGAGAGCGAAGGCTGCACGAGACGAAGCAATCGAGTTACGCAAGAGATGCCGTGAAAGGCAGAGGAAGTGGAGCCGCTTGAGATGGAGAATTAGGGAAGAGCGGGGTGACTAACGCATGGAAACAGCAAGAACTTACATCGAAGAAAGCACGCTTCTTCATTCCATTTGTCATCTGGGAAAGTGCGAGAAATTGGACGGAAACGATCACGCACGACGTCGAAAGCAAACGTGTTTGAAAAAATCATCGTCAAAACATATCTTCGTACTTCTTTTAAATATCATAAAATGGAATTAATATATAAATGAAGAAATTAACATAAGAAGAGTGAATGAAGCTGTGGAAGAGAAGAATAGCCAGCAAAAGGTGACTTCTATGTACCTCTGCGGGGAGTCTGGAAATGAGTGCTGCCGTGAGCGGCGTCTGAGCGACGTGGTTATTTCTCTTTCTTCCTCACACTCTCCATTCTTTATTTCTCTGTCTCTCTCTTCTCTCTCGCTCTCTCTCTCTATTTCTCTGTCTTTCTCTTCTCTCCCGTTCTCTCGATATCTCTCTTCATCCCCCTATCTCGCTATCCTCATCGCAGTCTCCACAACTTCCCTTCGTTATCCGTTTTCGTCTTTCCTGCTTTCCATTCAATATCTGCCTACCTTCTCCCTCTTTTATCGTCATAGAGAATGTACATGTATTCGAACGTTACAAGGGAGTACTTCCTTCCGCTCTCAAATGGAGGCTGCGCAATTTTAAGAAAAAGTGGATAGAAGCCTGGCGATATTTATAAATGTACGTGCCAAAGCTCAAGCTTATTGAGATATGTATTTGTGTACATATGTATGTACACAAATACATATCTGTATATATGCATGTATGTACCTACATATGCACGCTAATACAAATATACATTCATATGTTTCTATGTATATATAAAACAAAAGAGATGAATTTGTGGAAATAGTCACAAAAGATTATAAAAGAAATGCGATCCTTCCAGATGAACCGGATTCATGTCCATGTATGTATGTAGGTTTGAACGATTTTGAAATCCGGAAGTGAAAGGCATCGCGTTTCTGAAACGCAGAGGGAAGCCACTGAAAAAGAACCCGTGTGGGTGTAGTTTATAAACGGCAAAGGAAAGGTCATTCTAAGTTAGATCTGTTCGGAATCTCTGATTGTGAGAGGCCAGGAAGATTGGGTTGTTGTGTGCATGTCCAAAGAGAGAGAGAGAGAAAAGAGGGAGAGAGACGACGAATCTGATGGAGAGCGAGTACCCTAGGTAAAGCATATGGGAGAGAACCTTAGAGACAACGTACGTGAGAAGTGCTGGAGAAAGAAACATAGAGCGAGATGGAGAGATGAAAGGAGAGAGAAAGAGAGCGAGAGAGAGAGAGCAAGAGAGAGAGAGAGAGAGAGAGAGAGAGAGGGAGAGACTAAACGGGAAAAGATTGAAGAGGAGATGCATGTTCCGCTTCTCCAATCTCCTAATCTTTCGAGCTGTCTGAAGCAAGCACCAAACATACGCGCCTGGAGCAGCCAATAAAGAAAGCGAAGGAATTCCATGAGGAGGGAGAGTCTGTGAAGAAAGAGGACGGCGATAGAGAAAGAAAGCAGTATCGTGTGCTATAACAATAAAAAAGAAAAGGGACAAGTCAGAGAAACATTATGAGATAGAGAGTCAGTGTGAGAGAGAAGCAGACACAGAGAGAATTTTCGGCATTCGAGCTGAAGTCCCTGAGGCCTGCTGGTAGGAAAGAGAAGAGATTAAGACGTGACAGGAGCCTGGCAAGGATGGCAGGTATCACTATGGCTCACACGGACACCCGAAGATGGCACTCACCTTGGAGACGTGAGGAGAGAGGAGATTGGCAGAAATAGAGAGAGAGAGAGAGAGAAGAGAGAGAAGAGCGATAAGAGGGAGAAGAGAGAGAAGAGATAATAGAAAGTGGAAACAGATGATTGAGATATGGCTAGGACTAATCTGCAGAGAAAACCGGCAGAGATATACAAGAGGTCGAAAGGAGACTGCAGCTTAAAGAAGCGAGAAAAGAGTGGGAGGAAAAAGTCGCGCGGCCAGCGGAAACAGAAAAGAAGAAGAAGGACGAAAGTGATGTCACGCACCTGGCATAGAAGCAGATTTGATCATGCAATAAAGGATGGAACGAGAGAGAGAGAGAGAGAGAGAGAGAGAGAGAGAAGGAGGCAGAGAGGGAGTGAGAGAGAGTGAGAGAGATGGAGAAGGAGGCAGAGAAGGAGTGAGAGAGAGTGAGAGAGAAAGAGTGATATGACTAGAAGAATGATAAAGAGGGATAAGGGTCGAAGTGTCGAAATGAACAGAATTCTCGAATGGGGTACGCCCTAGGACGGCCTTCTCTTTTTTCCATTCATCCATTCTTCTCTTTATCCTTTCATCCTTCCTGAACGCCACGCACAGACTCAATTGGCTGTTTATATGTCTCTCTCTCTCTCTCTCTCTCTCTCTCTCTCTCTCTCTCCTTTTATATGTTACTTCATTTTCGATCTCCCCTCTCTTTCCTTATTTATTTCCATTTCACTCGTTCCGTCTCCCTCTCTCTCTCTCTCCTTCTCTCCGCTCTCTCTCTCTCTTTCTCTCTCCCTCTCCGTGTCTCTCTCTCTCTCTGTCTCTCGCTCTCTCTCCCACTTGGCGCGCCAAACAACTTGCCAAATGCGCCAGCTTCATCGCCGCCAAAGTTGGCTGCGAGACATCAGAGACTAAGAAGAATGAAAGGCGACACTCCAGAATATGTGGAGATGGGGGAGGTTGAGGGGTACAAAGAGAATTGAGGTTGAGGGGTAGAAAGAGAATTGAGGGGGAGGGGTAGAAAGCACTCCACAACACTTTTATATGTAACTCGGAAACCAAATCTAACATGGGAATGTCAATTGATGGCGTGAGAATGAAAGAATTTTTAATTTCATTTCATCTCAAGTATTCGTTGAAAATGCAACATGGGTCAAGCATTTTCGAGAAAGGGAAGGCTTGCTGAATGAGAGAGAATGAAGAGATGATGAGAGCAGGGGCGCTTGCCTTCACGGGCCGAGGAATCACAAATTGACGAGAGAGAAAGAGAGACAGACAGGCAGAGATAGAGAGAGAGAGAGAGAGAGGACAGAGAGAGATAGCAATGTGAATAGAACGTCGACGAACGACGATGGCACGGATGGATTGTGAGTGCTCTCTCCCTCTGTCTCTCTGCTCGTCCACACTCTCTCATTCTCCTGTTTCTTTCTCTGTCATCTCCTATCACTCCGTACTCTCTCTCTCTTTCTCTGCTCCAGCTTGCGCTGCCTTGTCCATGCTCTTATTTCCATCTTTGCAGTCTACTGCCGTCTGCATTCATCGATCCTTCTGAAGAGACGAGGGAGGGCTAGACAAGAGAGAGTGAGAGGGAGAAAGAAAGAGAGAGAGAGAGAGAGAGAAAGAGAGAGAGAGAGAAAGAGAGAGAGAGAAAGAGAGAGAGAAAGAGAGAGAGAAAGAAAGAGAGAAAGACTAGAAAGACAGAATGAGGAAGAGAAAGCTTTCTGGCAGTGGCGCCCTCCTCTTCACTTGAAAAGGCGAATGGGCTGCCTCAGGGCTTTTCTTTTCACTTTCTTTCCTTGTCTTCCTTCCCTGCCATCGGACGCGCACACAACACATCCACCCAGCACAGCCGAAGAGAATCCCCTGGGAATGCCCCCCCCCCCTCTCGGCCTATGGAATTGCGGAGGAAAGGCCAATGAAACGCTCAATGTTTCAACGAAAACTGAGGACGCTAATTTTTTATGTCCCAAGTTTGTGTCTTTTCCTCATCATTTTCCTTCCTTATGTTGCAAGCCTCTCTCTCTCTCCCTTTCTCATTCTCTCACCCTTTTTCACTCGATCTCACTATCTCGCTCTCTATCAATTTCTCTCACTCTTTCTAACTCCCTAACTCTTTCTACATCTCTCTGTTAATTTGCCAGCCCGTGCCAGGTATGGTAGTCCCTTTCAGTGGCACAGAGTTTCAGATACTCGGACTTCTCTCCTTTTCTTCTCCAACTTCCACAATGTTCCTCGTGTTCTTTGTCCGAACAAAATTAAATTTTGATTCAGCACCGAGAATGGAACGACGATTCAATGGTGGCTGGCTGTCTCGTTTTCGTCGATTGAAACAGGGAACAGGAAGAACGAGGGAGAGGGAGAAGAGAAAGATAAAGAAGTAAAAGAATTTGTCAATGGAAACTGGGAGAGAAACAGCTTATTAGACGAGGTAACAAAGGAAATGGAGGATAATCGAAACTCAGTCAGATAAAACGTGGGTGGAAAATAGTGATAAAAAGGAGAAACAGAGAATGAAGACAAGGAAAACCAGAGTAGAGCAATAATAAAATCACAAGTCCAGTAAAACATCTGCTGTTCAACTGACGCCATCCATTGGCGTAATCTCGTTTATTTCTTCTCGGTAGCACAATTTTAATCGCCAACTATGACAAACGGTTGTACATGGACATCACTGTGGTTCACATCCTTGTAATGACTTCTTGTTAGAATGAAATTGACAAAACATGTAGGCTCTCGCTCATCGTATGAAAAAGAGAGAAACAAATAAAACAATACGTTTATTGGCAGAAAGAAAAGCGAGTTTAGTGTGGATGGGAGCAGATTAAAGAAGGACGTTAGAAGGGATCTCTCCTTTCGGTTACGGCAGCACAGCTACAGTACCCACTAAGCCTTCTACTCCCAATCGTATGGATATTCCTCGACGCCGAGGTTGACGATAGCCTGGCGAAGAAGCTTGTATATCTGATCGTAGTTGGGAGTCTCGAAGAACGTGCAATTGTCGACGATGCTTAAAGAGCGAAACTTTAAATAATCAATAGTCAATAATCAATTTTTAATTTTAAAGTATAATATCACTATTTGCTGCCGACGCATAAGCTGAAAACTCGAAGGAATAGCCGTACGTCATGATCTGTGGATACTCGCGAGGACAGCCGGCAAAGAGTTCGTTGGAGAAGGGAGGGTCACGGGCCCTCTTCTTGAACTCGCCGACCCAGTTCATCTCCGTGATGCTCTTCCACGGGATCTCGCCCGTTGTAAGCTCGACCTTGGAGAGAGAAGGTGGCTGAAGATAAGCAAGAGACTGCAAGAACCTGCATGTACAGCCAGCTTTCCACGTCATCCTTACGGCAGAGCTCGCGGCTGACATGGCAGGCAATGGGCGCGTAGCGGACGGTGCCGCGGAAGCCGGCGGTCGAGCGCGGCCGGCGCATCACTCCCTGCTCGTTCGTGAACTTCCGACACATCCCGAAGTCCAGCACGTACACCTGAGGAGTGGGCAATGGCGACAAGATGGAATCTTTAGGAGGCAAGTTGGAATGGATAACGACTGCCTGGCTGGCCACACCTTGCGCAGCTCGCCCAGCTCGGCTCGGCCGACGGTGTAGTTCGGAGGCTTGACGTCCCGATGCAGGTAGCCGATGCTGTGCAGATCTGACAAAGATAAGTCTTATTTTTGATTTTATTATATAAAAAGATCTTATTGCCTGAGTATACCAACTCGACAGACTTTACAACTAAAAAAAAACTAATATCACAGTTGATATTCAAATGTGTATTAGCACTAGCCTTCAAGTGCCTCCAGGGTCTGGATGCCAACGGAGAGGGCGGTGCCCATGGACATGTGGCCGGCTGGCGACTCCTTCCGCAGGTCCTGCAGCGATTTCCCCACCAGAGTCATCACCACGTAGTTGAACGACCCGACTCGGCCCTTCAATCAAATAAAGATTTTATTGATAACATAAATGAAATATAGCACGATCGATAGACCTTATCTTCAATCTTGCAGAAATGACGGCCGCCTCTCTTGCCCAGCTCGGTCAGCACCGTCACTTCCATCCTCAGCACCTGCAAGAAACAGTAAACTCATACATGACTGAGTCAATATTCTATCTTAATATAAATATAAATAAGGATGTCTAGAATGTTCTCTGCTAGCCTGGAGCTTCTCGTCGGTTGCTTCGACCTTGAGGGCGAAGTTGCGGTCGGCGAGGAGCGCCTTGACGTCTTCTCGGATGTCCTTGACTCTGTACACGGCTCCGAAGCCGCCTTCGCCCAGCTTGCGCTCGATCTGCCATCGCTCCACCTACAACACAAGAGTCAAGTCAATAATGGTCATTATTCTTTTTTTTTGTTTCGAGCTACACAGTTTAATTCTAAAGAACCAATGTAATATATATATATATATACCTTAACGCCTGGATCAAGTTGAATGAGCTCCATGGACAGATTGTCCAAAGTCGCCCGTCCAGAGCAGAAAGCGCGAGGTGAAATGAAGAACTTGTCAGCATTTTCCTGTTTTCGTAACAAATTTAGCAGATATAAAATGTTAAATTTAAATACACTTAGAAGGGCAGATTCATGTGAAATGAGATTTTCGTTCCTGTTAGATGGGAAAGAGATAAAAAAGAAGTTTAGTCTTTGATTGGCATCGACCATAGAGTGCAGGAAACTGGTGACCTCAGCATTCCGGGGTCCTGATCATGCAATATCATGTGAAGCACACCGATATCATGCAATATCATGTGAAGCACACCGAATGGTACGGAAAGTGATACGAAACGAGATAAAAGGAGACCAAGGAGAGCAATCATTCTAGTCCTTGGCATCGGAAATCTTGCTCGGATATTTCGGTTTTTAATCCTCTTTTTATCTTTGTAATTCATTTTATTACGTTTATCGCATTATCATTAGAGAAGAACATATCTAGTTTATCATTTTATTTTTGCAGAAAAGGAATAATGATCAACTACATTATCTCAATCGTTATTGCCGTGCACTTGGCTATCGCCACTTCAAACCATGAAGTCAGGTAAGTGATCACACATTGATCTGAATCAATCTAATTTTTTATTTTACAACACATACAGTCGATTAGCGGTAAACCCTGAACGGTCGTTGAAAAGATCAGTTCAAGCTTTAAAATAATAGATTGGCGTTTGAGATCACCGGAAGGCGGGAGCTGGGCGGTACTCGTTGCAGGCTCGAGTGGCTTCTGGAACTATCGGCATCAAGTATGTTTTACAACACAGTTCATTTATATATTTATAGCATTTCAAGAGCTGAATTGTGTTTCATTTTCGGCTGACGTCGCTCATGCCTACCAAGTACTCACAAAGCACGGAATTCAGCCAGAGAGGATCATCACCATGATGTTCAACGACATTGTCAACAGCTTCATGTTAGTTCTTTTCTTCTTCCCTTAATGGCTACCGTTGACTCTTCAATAGCAAGCGTGCGTCTTGAATTCGCGCCTTTTTGCTTGACACAAGGGCGAGAGAGCATGTGATTTAGAGAGACGCGACTAGAATAGTCAGGAAAATTCAAATAGCTACGGCTGAGCTTCGTGATCTCTTAAGGAATCCGTTCCCTGGTAAGCTCTTCAATCGACCGAACGGTCCGGATGTCTATGCAGGAATTCGTATCGACTACTCCAACCAGGCAATGCTGCTGCTACTTCTGCGCGTCCTCTTTTGTAAACTCTTATCTAATTCAGGCTGTAACCCCTGCGAACTTTCTCAACATTCTCAAAGGAAATGCTTCTGGAATCGTTGGCGGTAACGGAAGAGTTCTCAAAAGGTTACAATATTTTGTTAACACGAACGTAAATGGTTAATTATTGAATTAAAGTGGCCCCAACGACCGTGTCTTCGTCTACTTCGCAGACCACGGCGCCACGGGACTCATCGCGTTTCCCGAAGACCTCGTTGGCGATGACATTGTCAGACTGCTATTTTCACTGCTCTCATGCCCCCAAGAGTTTTAGTAGATTTGTTCAGCACAAAGAAAACATATGTACATACATACATACATACACATACTATGTATGTATGCATGTATGTACGCATGTATGTACATACATACATACATACATACATACATACATACATACATACATACATACATACATACATACATACATACATACATACATACATACATACATACATACATACATACATACATACATACATACATACATACATACATACATACATACATACATACATACATACATACATACATACATACATACATACATACATACATACATACATACATACATACATACATACATACATACATACATACATACATACATACATACATACATACATACATACATACATACATACATACATACATACATACATACATACATACATACATACATACATACATACATACATACATACTTACATACATACATACTTACATACTTACATACATACATACATACATACTTACATACATACATACTTACATACATACATACTTACATACATACATACTTACATACAGAAGACACAATTGTTACACCATGGTAAACACTGTTCATCTCAGCTAACTGCGAAAGATCTGAATGATGCACTCGTTTACGCGTCTGAACATGGGATGTTCGGCCAACTCGTCTTCTACCTCGAGGTAATGAATGCTAAAAACAGTCTTGAGGCATTCTCGTCCTTCTCTTCAGGCTTGCGAGGCTGGTTCGATGTTCAAATCAGTCCTGGATGCGAATATCAACGGTTTGAAATTCAAGGAATTTTTTCTCCTTCGTTTCATGTAGGTGCAATTTGATAAGGAATGTCTTTCGGAAGTGATAAAAGTAATGATTTCCAGTGTATGCACTGACGGCGACGGATGACCGCGTGTCGAGCTGGGCGACTTACTGCGACAACTCATTCGAGTTGCCTTGTCTGGGAGATCTCTTCTCTGTCAGCTGGCTCGAGAACTCTGACGTCATTGTACGTACGGGCAGTTACAAATACGACTTGAAAGAAGTCTTTTAGTTCTAAATGATCTTTATCAACTCTCTATCAGAGGTCGTTGCTGACTGAGTCGATCGGTGCACAATACGAATTGGTGCGTAAGCTGACGACGCAGAGTCCCGTGCAGCACTACGGCAATCTGGACATCGAAGCCGAGCCTTTGGCATACTTTCAGGTTTGGCCATTCCATTTTATATTTAATAATATTCAAGCCATTTAAGGGCATGACGACGGCTGAGGAAAACGAGAAAGAGCACTTTTTCGTCAATCACAAAGCACCAGCTCAGGACGCGGTAATTTTATTATATTCCATGATCTGTTCTTTGCATCGAGACAAGCGTTATCTTCACACAAATGTTGACAGATTGCCGACCATTCCTCGTGGCCGGCCCGTGACGTGGAACTCCTTCATCTTCATTCTCTTCTCCAGTCAAACAGCGGAAGGAGGAATGCACGAGAAATCATCTCTATCAGGAAGAGGATTGATGAAATCCACGAGGTTCAATGATGCGAGAGAACTTTCCATTTCCCTTCTTTGCGCCTACACTTACATACTTCTTAATCAAGAACATTCTTCCATACTCTGCAGCCTCTTTCTCCCCTCCCCCTTCTCTTTCTCTCTCTCTCTCTCTCCTCTCTCTCTCTCACTCTATCGCTCTCTCTCTCCTTTTCTCAATGATGATAAGAGGGGGTGGTGGGTGATGATAAGCCCCAGTTGATCTTATCAGGAACGCGTGGCTATTCGTGAAGTGTACGAAGCACTCACGAGATCACTCGTTCCCAATGGCGTAAGTCGATTTGCATGACCACTCAAATCTTTTTTGGAACTTGAGAACCCTTTCACAAATGCATTTCTTAATCTTTTTTTTTTCAAGACAGTATGAAGTATTCCAGAGGAAGTTAAAAGTGATGAGCAATTCTTGAACAGGAAGCCCGCTCGTCTCTCTTCACTCATCGTGATTTCATCACTCATCCCGACTGCCATCACAGCGTCGTCCATGCCTTTGATAAGACTTGCATCGACTTGAATAGGGTTAGCGCGTCATTCAGAATGTAAAAAAAATTATTGTCAGTGAAATTATTATTTAGAAAAAACTTTTTTTGATGACGTCATCCATTTCTTCTCTCCTTCTCTCTGTCTCTCTCATTTTCTCTTTCTCTTTTTCTTTCCCTCTTGCTATCTCTCTCTCTCTCTCTTTCTTTCTCCCCCTCTTCAGTCGTACTACGCACTCGAGTTTGTGAATGTGCTGAACAACCTCTGCACGACACTAAACGGAGATGCCGCCAGAATCCTCCTGGCCATGACCACTTCTTGCGCGAGAGGCAATTTGGCTTTACGAGCACGCGGCTATTAATGTCTGGCTGCAATTTCATGAGTAGAACTGCAAACTTGCTTGGATGTTTGAATCGACTCCTTCTGTGTAGATCTTTTACCGTATCAATAATTAATAATATTAATTAAGTTGACGGCTTGCCTTACGAAGCAAATAAACACTGTACATAATCATGCAAATGTACAGATATTGCAACGACTGTAATTCTGAGCGTTTCCTATAGATTCCATATGACCTCAGGCGGCAAGGCTGATCCTATGAAATGTAAGGGACGGAAATCGATTTGTTTTGAAGAGGTAGGCCTTATTAGAGGAGGGGAAGTGGGTGATCTTCCCGAAGTTGCCTCACTATAAGAAGGAGCTTCGGGAGAAAGATTACTGTGGAGATTCGTTCGGCTACTGCAAGGCTGACTGTTTGTTGGATTACTGTAAGATGAAGTGCTGTAAGAGGGACACTTCATCTGGTCACTGTAGGGAGGGAGACCATCTTTGGGGGATTCGGAGTGACGTGGAGAGGGCAAGAGCACGGCGTTTTTTGTAAGGAGGAGGGGGAGGAAGGGGAGAAGGAGGAGGAGGCGGAGAGGAGAAGGGCGAGCGGCAGTTGTAGTCCGCCTCTGAACAGAGAGCATATTCGTTTTCGCCATGTTAACAGAAGGATTATAGAAAATAAGTTTTTTTAAAAACAATATTGAAGTTGTGTGAAAGAAAGGAAATAAGCCATTTACCGACCGGGACATTGCTCATCGTTCCTCGAACACCGCAGATCGAGATAGATCCTCCAGGCTACCATGGCTATGGTCATGACGATACTGCAGACTACGGTAGCGACAACGAAGACGGTCGATTCGGAGAGACTTCCACCAGATGCCACTTTCGCGGACGATGACGCTACAAACGGGCAATTGCAATGCTTCGTTTGGAAAAATTTAAATTAGTTATATAAGCGACAATCGAATTAGTATTAAAAACATAAAAAAAAATAATAATAATAGTAATAATAATAATAATAATAATAGGGGAATAGAAATACCGAAATACTGGGAGCTGATCGAGGCAGTGGTCGACGCATTCGCCACGTCCGTTGCGTCTTCATCCAAGCTGCCGAGAAGAGCCATTCTCTAGACGAAATGTGTCGTCCACCGTCCGAGGATAATTCTTATCTCACTGAAAATTAGTGGCTTTCCTGGCACCTCACATAAAAGAGCAGTAGAAATCATTGAAGATTCATTTCTTTGGAAACAGTATCGTTTCGGATGGATAACGCGGAACCGTCTGTACATAGAATTCAGTGAATTCGCCCTGAAGCAATGACGTTCCCGATATGCAAATTGTCTTTTATCCGAATTTCATGAATATAATTAATCGGATTTCATGAATGTAAAGAGATTAAAATGGGCAGCGGAATCAACTTTCCTAGAGGAAGGCTTTCATAGTATTTGAATAAGCAATTTATAGACTACGGAATTGTTAATTTCTGGAGTCTGCCGTGTCGATAGTGGAGAGGAAATCTTTGATTAAAAAAACTTCTTCTTCTTCTGCTGGTCAGTGGAGGGGTTTCTGTCAAGAGTTATGGGTCGAGACTCTTGAGAGCTTGAAGCGCGTGAAGAAGGGAAAGAGAGAGAGAGAGAGAGAGAGAGAGAGAGAGAGAGAAAGTAGAGAAGAGAAAAAGACGGGTGTATAGATAGAAGAGAGAGAGAGATAGGGAGGGAGAGAGATAAATAGGCGTGGAAAGACCGAGGAGGGAGATAGGGAAAGAGTGAGAGGGAAAGAGAGCGACAGAGTGAGAAGGAGAGAAAGTAGGCGTAAATAGAAAGAGAGTACTCGTGCCGGCCGCATGAGGTCGTAAGAGATTACGAGAGCGTTTTGCAGGAGGGAGAACAACTACTAAATATACATATATATCTTTGTCTGCTGGCAGATTCATTTGGTAGCTTTGCATGGCGCCCGAGTCATTTCGAGGAATTGGCTGTCTGGCAGCCGGATAATTCCACTCTCGTAAGCATAAGCACGGGCACAAACACACTCTGCTAAATAGTAAAACATTACAAATACAAGACAAAGTAGAAAGTATAAGCACGTATGAAATTTAGAGTTTGAACTCTGAAAGAAAGAAGGTCTCTTTCAAGCCGTGAACGAGGTCACTTAACGGTATACACGACAAGATATGCATCAATAACAGACGCTTGGCTGTTTAGCAACAAGTTAGAGAAGAGGCTGGCGATGACTCCCGCGGTCGGAGGAGTGGCCCAAACGTGAACGACGAACCATTTTATTCCAACGGGCGACCGACGATCTCTTGCGAGAGGAGACTAGAGGTAGAAAATGTGAAGGTGGAGATGCGAGAGAGCGAGAGAATGAGAGAGAAGGAGATAGCAAGAGAATGAGAAGGAGAGAGAGAGTAAACAAGATAGAGAGAGAAAAAGGGAGAGAGAAAGGGAGAGAGAGACAAAGAGTGTTAGTGGCTGCACCCGCTTCCGTCCCGTTTTATTATGCTAATTTTATTATTAAACACGGGCACTGGACATGTTCGTGAGAGTCGAAGTGTAAGTGGAGGGTGCGGCTTGGCTCTCTTTTTTGCAGAAGAAGTGATGGCCGGCCAGTTGACTGCCCGACCTCCGGCCTAGATCGGAGCGGTCAAAGTGTATTCCCTTCCGTAGTAGGAAGTGCAGTTTCACTATTTGATAAGCAGATATTAATTTGAGTGGCAAAGGACTGAAAAACGCTAGGCACGATGCTATAATCGCGCAAGTGCACACGATCCCGAGATAGTGCAAGTGAAGGGAACTAGTAACACTTTTGGACTGTCAATCCCTCTGTTGTCTGATCTTCCTATTCTCTTGCTATTTCTGAACAGCGTGTTGTTATTTATGACCCGAGAGGAAACTTCCTCCTCTCTCTCACTTCCTCTCCCTCTCCCTCTTACTCTCTCTCTCTCTCTCTCTCTCTCATATCTCATTAGAGAGATCGCGGTCCATGTGATGTCTCGTGAGGTTCTTGCAATCACGTTCCTCCCTGCTTGCATTTGCAGGAGCAAAGCGATTTGTGAACGAGGAAACGGGAGAGAGGGAAAGTGAAAAACAGAGACACGTAAAAGATGCCAGCGTAGTGTGGCCAGAATGTGATTGAGCGGCAGTCTCCCCGCCCTGCAACAAACATTATCAATAATAACGTTGCTCCAAGCGACTATTGTTTACGAGCAGAAAACACGCGATAAAGTGGACCAAGTGTCTCCCAGGTATGAGCACGAGTTGAAGGAGTTGCGAAAGGAAGAATGTATGCGTGGTTACTGATAAGATGAAGAATGTAGATAAGTGTTGAGTAAGAATAGGAGAGAAGGAGAAAAAGAGAGAGAGAGGAGTGAGAGATTTCGAATAAGGGCAATGGGACACAAGTGATGAGACTCCGTAAATCCACTTATGTATGTACGTTGTCTTTCATAATTATGTGTTTTCATGTCAGTCAATTTGGTGAAGAATTAGGTACAACATTTATTTTGCCTTCGAATGAAATAATACATATGTATTATACAAAGACATCAAATTACCAATATTTCGTGTGTGAAGTGGAAGATGGGAAATCGACGAGAGAGTCGGTTTGTTATGTGCAGAAGGTGCAAAAGAAAGACCATGCAAATTGAGCGGCGAACTTTTTTTTACTCGCAGAGAGGAGAAAAACAACAAGTGTTTTTCTCCTCTCTGCGAGTAAAAAAAAAATGAAATATACGCTTTCTATTTATCATCACTTTTTAAGTAATAATAAGAATATAGTGAAATATAGAAAAAAAGAAAGGCACAGTATAAAATCACGTGAGAGGCAAGAGGAAAGAAACCAATGCACTCGTGTCAGAAGAATTAATCAGTCAAGCAGGTACATACAAGTCTATTTTACATTTCAGAGGAAGCTAACAGGGTCAGCAAAGTCACTCGATCAGCAATACAACGCTGTATTCTATGCAAATCCGCGAATCACAAGGCTTGCTACGTATGAAATAGCATATCACTCTCTCCTTAAAAAGCATTTATATCACATGCAAAGTTCGAGATATGAACGAGATATCGTGCGGGGCACAGTTGATATTTGTCTTGTTACTTTGAGGGCGACCCGTTGAGTGAACCCCATGGAAGAGATGAAGAGTAGAAAGATAACAGGATATCAAATATCACCTAGTGGCAGGAAGAGAGCGCGTGGAGGCGGAGAAGGGAGGAGGAGGCGTGCCGGGACAAACGTAGACTGGACAAGCACCGGCGAAGGGGCCACCGGAGGAGTCTGAGCAAGAGGAAGAGGATGAGCGGGCGGAGAGGGAGTGATGCACTGTGGGCAGCATGATGGCCAGATCATAGGGAGGCGGCGGTTCTCGGGGAACTCCGCAGATCCAGAAGTCAGCTGCCACTGATTCTGTCAGCGTTGGCTCTATAAAAATATGTCTACTTCAACGATATATTCATCACTAGAGAAAAATTAATCAACAGCATAAAAACGTAAAGAATAAGTAAAGAGTAATGATAATTAAACATACAAAATTCAAAAGAAAAACAGAAGTAATAAAAAAAGCTGACCGCCAGCGAGGGAGGCGGAGCTGCTGCCACTCGCGGATCCCCTGTCCACGTACTCCGAGTAGATGCGGCAGCCGAAGGTGAAGATGAACACGACGAAGAACACGGCGATGGTGATGCCAGCCGCCACCCCCGACGAGATCGTCGCCACCGAGTCGCTGCCAGCATCGCCTGCCGATGGAGACACCGATGTTTGGCTAAGTGGCAACTTATCAGCACCACAACAAAACGTCCCCCCGCTATGCAGAAGAATTGTAACTAACTGGCTGCCGATTCGGACAGGAAGTAGTGATCCCACGTGCTGATGTCGGCTCCTGTGCGAGAGTTCGTCCAGTGATAAGGGAAAGGCGACTGCATTCATTCAGACTGGAGAAGGCGTGGCTAGAGAAAAGAGAGAGTGAGAGTGAGAGTGAGAGAGGGAGTGAGAGAGGGAGAGAGAAGGAGTGAGAGAGGGAGAGAGCAGTATCAACCAGGAAACGCGAGAAAATACGAATGAGATCGTGGTAAGAACTACCATCTTTGCAAGTATTCGCGAAATATGAAGAATTGAAGGTCAAACGACGGCAAAGTAAAAAGTCGAACGAAGGAGAAAATCAGGGGATACGCAAGAATGCGAGATTAGAAAGTATTCCTAAGAAATATTGCGATTTACTGGAAAAGTAGACAATTAGTGAGAAAGAGTATCAAAAAATGCCAATAATTTCATCTCTGCCAACAAAAGTAATGTGATTTGTGGAGCAATTCGTTTCTGGTTAAAACAGGAAGACAGCTGAAGGGCGAGACTTCACGCGATCTTGCAAGGAGAAGGGTGCAGAGATGCAAAGAAGAGATAGGCTAGCGGGTGACTGACTGGACAGAGACAGTCTGCTGGATTTGCGTAATATACCCAGCAAGGTAATAGCCATGTACCCCTTCCCCTTCTGTGTAATCCGTACAGGGCGAGAAAGGACGAGTAGCGGGAGAACGCCCGTGGAGCCAAGCTCGCTTTACTGTCATAGAGTACAAATCCGAGAGTGGGAGAAAGAGAGAGACGACGAGAGATGGAGAGAGAAAGAAAGAGAGAGACGGTGAGAGATGGAGAGAGAAAGAGAGAGAGAGAGAGAGACAGAGATAGATATAAAACGCGATTGGCTACACATGGATTTTCGCTGAGGATGAGCGAAGCGAACTCTATGCAGATGCACTTTCAGATAGTTCACAGGTGTAATGGTGCTGAGTAAACGACTTGACGCTTAAAAGAAGTACTTTTCCTGCAAGGATAAAATCAAGGAATATCAACTGGAAACGTAAAGTTTCACATGATGAGCATTAGATTGCGCAAAATTCATTTCTTTACTAATTGTCATCCTCTCGGAGAGCAAGCCAAGGTGAATGTAGAAGGGACAAGGTTTGCGAGGGGTATCAAGCATCAGTTTGGGAGAGAACGCCTTCTCCACTATTTGGAGATATGCAAATGGATCTCTCACTATTTATAAAAATGTAGCGTCGAAGAGACAAAGAGAGGCAAGGCAGGTCATGTGCCAGCGAGGAAGGTATCCGATTAGCTCGACCCCACCACTTTTAGAGAACGGATAGTTCAAACGTCGCGAGATTATAGAACTCACAGAATAGAAGAGAGAGAGAGAGAGAGAGAGAGAGAGAGAGAGAGAGAGAGTGAAAGAAGAAGAGAGATAGACACGAGGAGAATGATTGATAGGGAAACCGTCTCTGACAATGCAGGTATTCCTCCAATTAGAATTCGAAAATATGGGAATCCCTACCGTTATCACTGGAAGTACAAGGGAAGAAAATATGCCATTCGTTGTTGGAGACTGAGATATATGAACGCTGATACAATGCAGAGAATGGTGAAGTGGCCACAACAAACAACAACATAAAAGAACACAACAAGAAGGACAGGGCACGACTCAAGCAAATCGCCAGAGTTCGGGTCACATGGCAATATGCAAAACATTCAAAAGGAAGAAATTACTTTATATCCCAAAAGCCGCTCTAAAAAGAGAGAGAAAGAAAGAGAGAGGAGGTATGTACAATACAGCGCAAAGAACGACCACTTATCTTCTCAGCCAATGCAAAATGTCTATGGACATATTGCAAAAGTCTATGGACATAAAACAAAATGTAAAAAAAAGCTGACAAAAGTTTCAAAAATCAACAGAACAATCATATGGTCATATCTCGAGCAATTATCTAGGCAGTTTGATCGGTTGCCGTATTCAGTACATTCTCTCGTATACAGCGAGGTTTTTGTTGTTGTTCAATACGCTTGCCGATTGTAGTGTTGCTTGCAGGAGTGAGCAGTGAACATGTTATTAATGGGGGTGATTGGAGAAAGTGATAGAGAAAGGGAGAGAGAGAGAAAGAGCAAGAGAAAGAGAGAGAGAGAGAGAGAGAGAGAGAGAGAGAGAGAGAGATGGAGAGGGCTCAAGAGAGAGATAGAAAGGAAAGGACTGAAATAGAAAAGAGCAAAGCATATAAGCCAGGAAATTTAAGTTACCGGATGCCTAAGCATGTTTTTTTATTGTAAACAACATACACAGTTACACACTTAGTACATCCATCAAAGTTCTTAAAACGGGATGGAAAATGCCGTGTAACACCTGCATTAGGAAAAGTGGATGAATGAAATAAATAAAGGGCGGAGAGATTCAGCAGAGCGGGCGGGAACTTGGGAAGTAGGAAGAAGAAAACAGCGAATGGTGGCATCATCCTTGATCAGCAAGAGCATTAAGTGAGATCAAAGAAATCAGAAGAAGAGGAGAGGATCCCCAAGGATATTCCGTACACAATATTCAGAAATAACTGACTGACCACACCGAGTTGTCGCTCTTTTTGTTGCAATTAGTGTCTTTCTTTCTCTCGCTCTCTCTCCATTATTTCTATCCACTTTTAGAAGGCAAAGGGCAAAATGCATAACAGTTCAAAATGGTCACAAATTTAAGAAACAAAGAATACACCTTATTGCGTCTTTAAATAACAATAAATAAAACGTCTCAATGTCAGAGAAACAAGGAAAGAGTGAGTCGGGATTTACTACGCGATTGAAAAGCGGTGGAAGTGAAAGTGACTAAACACGGAAGAAGGGTGAGCGAGGAGAGAGAGGAGAGAGGTCTTTCCCATGGGGAAGAAGTGCTTGAGCTGTTTGGGTCAAGAGCGGTGCTTCTCCTTTAAAGTGTCACCTTGCGTCATTGGAAAGGGCCGAATGCGTGACGAAGGGATGCCACTTCATGTTGTTTTCAAGGGACACTAATTAGAGGCCCGCTCTGCGCACTTCCGAGTGTGGATTTGGCCGCTTATACTCTTCTTCTTTTTCGAAACGGGGAAGCAAAGCGGATCAGTTTGATATCCAATAACACAAACATTACCAACTATTCAATACAACCCTAATTTTGCGAAGAATGAAGTTCTGCGTAGACATGTGCAACGAATTTGAATTATTCTGTCGCGGACAAACGTCGAAGATCAATTCTCTGTTCTCAGTTACCACTGTACAGCACTCATCAATTGGCATGTTAGGACCACTTTAAGTGGAGTTGAATGCGCACGATCTCGGCCAGGAAAATGGAGAACAAAATCGGAATGAAGGACCACGTGACGGAAGGTCAGTGCAATTCCTTCTTATGTCTCACTCACTCACTCTCCTCTCTCTCTCTCTCTCTCTCTCTCTCTCTCTTTCGCGCTCTCTCTCTTTCTCTCTTTCTTTAACTTACTTTCTCTACAATGTCCTTCTCTCAGATCTCTCTGCTTTTCTCGATTGGCTCCGCAGCCGAATCGAGAACCTTCACATCTCACGGCTCATTTTACTCGACTAGCAGACTTTCCTGCAGTTTGGTTTGTATATCAGTTCCTATCAAGTCGAAGAATACCCATACTCCTCCTATTCCTCGGTATACTCTTGTTTCTTGATTCCAGTATTATTTCTAGCTCTATAGCTCTCTCTCTCTCTCTCTCTCTCTCATTCACTCACCCTCTCTCTTATTCATCAAATTGCAGCCTTTCCATCAACGCTAGTTCTACATATCTATGCAGATTAATTAGGGTAAGATGTCGGCAAGAAGCGGTGTAAAATTCCATTAGATGGAAACGATTCTGGCCATGAACTGGAACGAAGAATGGAGAGTGTATCGAGTAAGCAATGTTCGATGCAAGAGGAAGGAGAGAGCCTCATTGAATTGAAGACAAAGAATCCGCAGAACAAGAACATCTGAACATGCACTATTTATCGCCTCCATGTGGGATCCTTCTTGAAAAAGTGAGAAGAAAACTGTAATTACATACTATGTATATCAACTTGATCAAGAAATTTCATATTAAAAGTAATAATTCTATGCAAAAAGGTTTACTCCATCGTAATTTAGAAAAAAAAAGGTTCGTGTTTGCGCAGGTATGGAGCGAGTAGATTCACGAGTCACATTCAGTTCATTGAGACTCAGCTGGGGTTGGGAAATCGAGAGAGACCGAGAGAGGAAGAGAGAGAGAGAGGGAGAGAGTGAGGGAGGGAGAGCACAAGAGAGAAAAAGAGCGACTAAAGAAAAGTGATACATACATAGCATGCATATGAGGACCAGCCCAGACAGCTGAGTATGCTCGGAGTGCCAAAAAGAACTTCGAATAGCAACGCGAGAAAAGGTTCGAGAAATTGGAGGTTTCGAAGTGGGCAGGAGAGAGTGGCGAGAGAAGTGAAAAGAGTTTACCTGCGAGAGAGAGACATTGAGAAAGATGAGTAAGAGATCGAGTGAGCGAGTGAGAGCAAACGAGAGATAAGACTAAAGAGAGAGAGAGGGAGAGAGCTGCGCGAGTGCAAGAGAAGGAGAAGAAAGAGAAGCAGAGCGTGAGGGAGATTGAAGATGGAGATCTTCTGCCGAACCATCGTTACCAGCAACCCGCGTTGGCAAAGACACACTTTGACAAGTAGTGGATGAGACCGAGTGAGAGAGAGAGAGAGCGCGAGCGAGAGCGAGAGAGAGAAAGAGAAAGAGAGAATGGGAGGAGCGGGAACGGGATAGGGGCAGAGAGAGAGAGAGAGAGAGAGAGAGAGAGAAAGACAGAGAGAGAGAGAATGGAGGGAGCGAGAGAGGGGCAGAGAGAGAGAGAGAGAGATTAGTACGTATATACATAATGTACTTGACTTGTCGCTCAATCGCACTTGCTGAACAATTAGAATAGTCATATAATTTACAGATATCCTAAACTTCGCCCTCTTTTATGGCCAATCTCCACGGGAGTTGTTTTTCAAATCCATCGTTATCTCATTCGACGCCCTTTCCTCTCTGATATGGAAGTCATGTGCTCTCATCTAAATATATTTACGAGTGAGAAAGGCGGGAATTTCCCGATCACGGGAGACACATTCTTGTGAAGGAACAACACATTCCCCCGCTTAGTCTGCTTTTCTTAATCAACTGTAAATGACCGCCCTGAGATAAGATTAGCCATTTCATTGACAACTTCTGCTGAAATTCAATTTATAGGCTCAACTTAATGTTAGATCAAATATTGCTTAAAACGACAAATCATAAAATAAATAATAGAAAGGAGCCAAGATTACTGACCATAAGAAATTAAAGATCACTTCCATTGTATTGTTTCGTATTCAATACTTCCTCTCTCCGTCTAATATCTCTCTCGAATGCAGGAAATCGTTCTCTCCCTTGCTTCCATCAGCCTCCAGTGGCCTTGCCAAAGAAGGCGAGGGCAGAGACTTTTGTAGGTCATCCTTCAATTCATCTCCGTCCAAGCCACGCTCCGCGGCACGCACAACAAAGGCTTCTTATTGCAACAAAACCTAAATATGCTCCGCGCTATGCAAGACGATTACAACTTGTGTAACAATTAACCGGTTTAGTCAGAGGCAGACGAGTTAGATCATGGGTTGGAAATGAAAGAGAAAACAATCTCTATCAAAAAGACATTTTTATTGAGAGACTTCGAAAGGGAAGGATCCATCTTTGCAAATAACGTTTTCTTGAACTGATAGACTAGAGAAATAGTATAGAGTGAAACAGTGAATCAGAGAATTAAGAGCATCAAGGAACAATAGTCATTGCGAGAAGCAGAAAATAAGGAATCCGTGAAGACCTCGACATACTCCAATAAGATAATCTCAAATGTTGCTGATGTCTTTCATATCCGTCATATTTTGACTTCTAGAAAGAGGGCAACATTTGAATTCGATCTCAAACTAAAGTTTGCTTGAAAATGCTGTCTTCTACCGAAGGGATCTGCTGAAAATAGCAAAATTTCGAAAAATAAAACGAAAGGCCGTATTGAATGATTTCTCAAGTTAATTCTTTATCTCGCCATTTTAGCCCAAGAGAGCAGCAGAAGGAGCCGGCCACTCGCCGGAAGAGCTTGGTACGAAAGTGACGATCCAGGATAGCAAATGACTTCCTCCACAGTCTTTTAAAAATGTACTGAGAGGAGATTTGCAAAAATTCTTGTACTAATCTGAACTCACTGCTTGATTTTTCAAGAAAAGAATTGCCACCTCGCCTAATGGCTCGACATGCATATGCAAAATAATTGTGTTCGATTTGGTCTTCTTCGTCTTACCTTGTTCAGTTCACAAGATATCCCCACTAGCGTCCGGTTGCTGCGTGGGTCAGCGGTCACCAATATGTCAGCGACCAAACGATCTGGAAAATACTCTCATGGTACCTTTCCTTGCATCTGGCTTAAAATTTTTTAGTCGGTTTTATTTCAATAGGCAATTAATTGATATTGTCAAGAAAACCTTTTTGGAATGCTCAAAATAAGTAACATTTATAATACAAAAAAAATATGAAATTTGCAGGGAAAAGCGTCCGTCGTCAGCCGGTTGCCCCGTCCCGCGAGGGCATCGCCATGGAAGAGGCGTTGCCGCCTTGCGCGGGGCTGGACATCGGAGAGAGAGAGATCAACTTCGCCGTCACTCGAGACAAGAAGAGGGACGGCCAGAAGCAGAGCAAGTACCACATTCAGTGGACCACTGACCAGCTCAGCCTCCCTCCCTTCAATGTCAAGATGCTTGCCACTCTCCACTCATCTTACCAAACATCACAGATCATTCATCGATTGGAGATATGTGAAAGTAATTTGGCTCGTCCGCATTGAAGGTGGCGATTGATCAAAAGCTGGGAGATATTCTTGGAGAGAAAGAGAAGGAGAGCTTCGTGAGTCTGAGCTGCATGCTCATCGTGCTCCGTGACGGGGTGAAGACCCGCCGGTTCTATGAGGTCTCTGACAGTGACCATTCAGCTCTGTTCATTCAGTCATTCTGCCTGTCTTCCCTTTCAGTGCGACACAGTGCCGAGCTCGCAGCCGCTCTCCGAGGCCGTCAACGACATTATCAAGTTCTTCGACTATGATGGCACAACCCCTTCTCTCTTCATTCTCTCCGAACTCGACTCCTTCGATTCCATCGACGCCATCTTTTACCACTACGTTCCTTTTTGGCTTTCAAATAAAAATATATTACAATTTGTAACGAAAGCAAAATTTCATCTTGATGACGTCATAATTTGAAGATTCCGGAAGATACCATTGGGTCTCTGCTGACGCGCCCTCTCCTGCAGATCGTCCTCGACTTCTGCTGAGTCTCTTCTGTCGATTCTCCTCCCTTCTGGTCTTGCCTCTCTTCCAAAGGAAATCCCCCACCCTTCTATTTATTTTTGAAAGTAAATAAAGGGTCATTTCCCAGTCGTGGAATGTATCTCTGAAAATGTATTAATTGTATTGATATGAAGAACAGGCAAACAGATTTTTCAATCACTCTACAAAAATGAGACATTTACATTTATCTGACTTTCGAATAGCACTTACAAACTGTATTAACAATCTCTTACAACACATCAGGGCGGTCAACATCAAAGAGAGGTCTATCACAGACGACACTATTGACCAACTGGAAAACTTTGCAAGACAAGCATATTGTAGAAGAAAAGATACTCAAGCTGCAAAACAGGAAACCTAGCCTATGCTATTATATATTCTAAAAAAAAAAAGGCTTGCGGGTATCAAAGCAATTCATATCTTCCAAATTTGTACACGTATAATTTCTATCGAATAACATAACAGCATTAAGTAGATTGCTCTGGCAGATTGTGAACAAATTCTGACGAAGATGCAGAGGCACTGGACGGCGGCAGCCATCCACCACGGCAGAGAAGTATTCATTTCTGGACGAGAGTGAGAGAGAGAGAGAGAGACAGAGAGAGAGAGAGGCAGAGATAGAGAAGAGAGAGGGAGGGGAGAGAGAGGAACGAGTGAGAAAGAGAGCAATAGATAAAGAAGACGAAAGTATGAAATAGAGAAATGAACAGTGAGATAGAGTAAAGTCTTGATCAAAGTAGAAAGTAGTATGTACTATGTACATGCATACATACATACTATATGAGTAGTGCAAGAAGAGAATGAAAAAGTGTGAACCTTCCATGAGGGATGCAGTGGCTCTCAAGAATGTTGTATAGACTGCCTCCACGTCGATCCTCTGGATCGGATATCCCCAATGGGCGATTATTTCTGGATATTCAAACATTTCTTCATTTTTTAATCTGTATATAAAAATATGTACTCATATAGTATTCTCCAAAATAAGCTAGCAAGACGAATCTAATCCGATCTCGATTAAGATCCGAGTCAACGGCGAAAGAGGAACCCAGGTTTACTTGATAATTTCAAAAGATTTTAAAGGAAAGACTAAATATGTATATTTGCATTAATACTAGTGAGCGATATCTAACCACAGTCATGTGAATTTCAGGGTCCTTGAAGTGAACAGCGACGAAAACGGAGAGAAGCGAAAAGACTGTTGAACGCGTGCTGATCTCTACCCATGATGACTTTTGCATTTCGCTTCAGGGGCGAAAGCTTTATAAATACTCTCTCGTACTCCTTCTCTTTCTCTCCCCCTCTCTCTCACCATGTTCTTCTTCTTCTCCCTCTCTTTTTTTTCTCACAGTTCAACCTCTTTTCATTATCTGCCTCCTTCTCTCTCTCCCTCTCGCTCCCTTTCTCTCACCATTTGTCTCGTATCCCTCTCTCTTTTTCTCCCTGATAGTACCTAAATTAACCTAGTCATCATACCCGGCTGTTATAGCTGTCTTGCACTTTAATCATCGTTATCACAATCGTCCGTGCAAGGAGGTGAATGAATTCCAAGCATTCTTCAGGATGCTCTTCCTCTGCAGCGTCAGCAGACAGAACAAGGCATTCGAATTCTGCCCCGTCCTGGCAATTGGAATTCAAGAGTTCGTGTCGGCATACAATGTATATAATCTTCTCTCCACCAATTGAATCAGATAAATCTATTGCTGAAAATTTTTTCCTGAGCCACAATAACTGATTTGAAGTTGTCACATTTATCTTATAGCATTTACAAAGTTTCTGTGACACAGTGGATCTCGGTGCCCCGATCGCTCTCAGGGAACTATGACAAAGTACAGTACTCTGCCCTCCCCATTAAAAAATCAGCATGTAATAATTGAGCTATTGGAAAGTCTGATGTCAACTAGCGGAAAATTAACGCGGTTGAGGATAAAAAGGACATCTGTACCAACTTAGGCAGGATCTGTACATGTGTGGGCTGTATATGAATATCATGTAATGAACGGAAGCGGTTAAGAGATGAGAGAGACAGTTATAGATATGGAGAGAGAAGAGATATAGAGAGGGAGAGAGGTTAGGAGGAAGATAGTGAGGGAAGTGAGGAACAATGATAGGGCACAGGGATGGAGAGAGGAAGAGAGTTACAGGTATGAAAAGAGAGAGAACCACTAATAGAGAGAGAGAGAGAGGGTCAGATGGTACAGGAATGGCGAAGTTGAAAGATGGAGTCGACTGAGTGGCAGAATCGGGAGTTCAGGAGACTCTAGCGGCGTTGACAGTTGCCATCTTCTTCCTTGCCAAGACCGGAGTTCTCTCGATGAATGAGCGCGACTCTTCCAGCTGAGCGAGCGCACGAAGAATCTCATCCGAAATCATGTCCGGGTCGTCCCTGAATTACAGGAGTTCTCATGAACATTTCAAAAAGCGGATTATTGCACTGCAATGCAAAAGTGAACAATGCGAAACAGCATCTTCCCCGAGTCACGGATTTCCATTAGTATTTGTTGACAAGAACTTTTTTTTGAAGAAGCATTGCTTTTACCATGCGCCATTAATACCTGCATTAACTATAACACTGCCGCGAGATAACAAAACGGATATGAAAACACTCATTTATCTGCAAGTTCTATGTAGCGAATAAATATAATATACAGGTGAGCACAGATGGACAATACTATGATCTATTCAAACCACTCCAATTAACCGAATTCAACGAAACATGCAAAACCGACACTGAATGACAATTAAAGCAATTTTAAGCTACTGCATCACACGTGTCAAATTGCATTATATTTTATTATGCACAATAATCTGGGGAATACCAATAGCGGAAGCCATATACTTTGGAATAGACAAACTCCACGCAGTGAGTCCACACACAAGAAATAGTGAGAGTTGGGCAAGCCATCAATTATTCTGACATAGACGAACTCATCAACTATGTACATGTATTATTGAAGCGGGACGCTTAAAGAAGCCACAGCTGATACACTCCCAAACAATTGAGACCGCCTAGTACAACAAAACAGAAACCGACAGAATGATGTTCGTGATGGGACAACGAAGGAAGAAGAGGGGTTTAAAGCGATTTTACATGGAGCTTGACTTTACCGCAATTGTGAGAAAGAGGGCAACAAAAGAGATGCAGTTGAAAAGATAGGTAAAAAGGACGCTCCATGGGTAAGTTGTGTTCTATTCGGATGGAGGATGGCGTTGCCTCTTGGCCAGCCAGATGATTCCGCCAAGAAGGAAGAGGGGGATGAGCCAGAAGAGCGGGCGGCAGGGACGGCGGCGACGGCGGACAATCGTGTGCACAGTCTCTTCCTTCGCCTTCTTGACTCTACAAACCAAGCAAGACACTGACACGGGGAAGATCACACAAACAATCACAGGATGTGAGACGGATGCGATATGTGAATAATACTGTTACAAGAAGTGTTTTGTAAGTGATGAGAGTTCGCGGATATGTGCGTGGTGAATGGGAAATATTCAGAGAAAGTGTCTTTTGCTAGTTAACTATTAGTATTCATATTCACCAGAGCCCGGCCAAAGGACTGCAAAAAGAAGGCCAGCGCATAGTTCTTACAATGATCACAAAGAAGAATTAAAATATATGGCATTCATGCGTACTTGTAATTATCCCATTGCTTGACATTTTCTTGTAATCCGATAATAAATGATTAAGTGATCGTTATTGACATACGGCAGAGCGGAGTCGGGCGAGGAAGCTGCCGGAGTGGTGGTCTCAGTCGTGGAAGTGGTCTCGGAGTGTCTGGTCTCCTCTCTTCCCACCTGCACCAGCAGAGTCCTCTCCGTCTCTCTCCCCACGTGCACTAAGAGAGTGCTCTCCTTCTCTGCCACTCTCGCTGTCTCCTTCCCATCCTCCACTTCCAACATCGTCACATTAGCCGGTTTCTCGTCCAACTGCTTCATGCAAGATGCCTGCAAAATTGCGGATATTTTTACTATTGAAGTATTAATGTCAACATTATATTTAGCAAGCACAATTGTCTACTTTCAAATTTATTTCACTACCATAGTATCTTACCATTTTAATTCCCATCCCTACTGTGACAGGAAAGTAATAAAAATCTAATTGTAAGGGAGATCATACAACTGGTAAGAAAAGGAGCACTTGTCAGGAAAAGAAAGCAGCTTTTGAATGGAGTAGTGGGTGCACTAAACACTATGAACCAGTATGTAATAATATCTGCGGAGGAGGGGCGTATCACTATGGCATAGTAGGAACATCCACTGCAGTGCGAAATGATGAGTACAACCGGACCATCATTCCTGCCACTTCTCCCTCTACTACTTTGCTCTCACATCGCTGCATTTATATATGTACAATGTAATCGTCATTCCGAGGATCCCGAGATTTACATGTCAGCGGTTAGATATACTCCTAATTAGACTGCAAAACTTAAACCACTAAATTGGCCGCCAATTACTTCCCAGGCTGAAATCATCAACCGGTGGCACTATCCAGTTGAAACAATACATGTCACGACAACGGACGGCTACATCCTCGAAATACACCGTATCCCTCGGGGAAAGGTCGCCGGGAATAGCACCAGAAACCGTCCGGTTATTCTCTTCATGCACGGCTTAATGTCCTCCAGCGCTCAATTTATCTTCAATCTTCCTCATCAATCACCGGGCACGTCCAAATTAAGAATGTTGTTCCTTGGTAACGTGGATTAGTTCACCACAGCATTCGTATTTGCCGACGCTGGTTTCGACGTCTTCCTCGGAAATCTACGAGGGACGCCATACGGGAGAAAGCACATCCAGTATAACAAATACAACCCCGAGTTTTGGCGATTTTCGTAAGATCTACCTGCTTAATTCTGCAGAATAACCCCTCTCTCGCTTTGCAACAGTCTGCCTTCCTCGCGCGCGCTCTCTCTCTCTCTCTCTCTCTCCTCTCTTTCTCTCTCTGCAAGAGACATTTCAGACTCGATGAGCATATGAAATGCGACTTGGATGCACTAATCAATGGCGCGCTAACAAGTACCAATGCGTCTTACCTCTACTACGTTGGCCACTCACAGGGAGCTGTCATCGGCTTAGCGAAACTCGCACAAGACCCTAAAATGAGAGAAAAGGTATTTCAGATGGGTTTCTCCATTCTCTCCTATTCTTACCACTCTTATTATCTCCCCAACCTGGTTTCTCTTTGGCTTACTTCTTTTTGGTGGAAAAATGATAAAGATGCGCAAAGAACACTAGAGATCAAGCATTTCTTCGCCTGGGGGCCGGTGGGCGGAGCCACGCGCCACTCGCACGGAGTACTGCGCACCATTGGCGTCTTTCTCTTCGCCAGGTTAATGAAAGTCAGATATCAATCAACGCGTAGACAGGAACTCAAAACAACTAAATTTGCAGAGAATACGGCGAATTTCTGATTCCTTTCAAATATCTCTACAGTTTACAAGGCTCCATCAATCACTTGCACGTCTACTCTGCTCTCAAAAGTCGATTGCAAAGGTATCCGAAAAAGAAAGTTGAAAAATAGAGTAGACTAGCAAAAACCGACCAAGCGGGGGGGGGGGGGGGAGTGCCCGGCGACGTTGATAAGAAGTCACCTTCCATACCCCGTCAGTTAACGATACAATATATATTCCGGAAATAGTAGCGCCCTAAGAAAGAATCGGATCATATGATCATTAATAGTCATTCTTCAAGGTATGCACGATCGCCATAGCACTCGGTGCTGGTCCAACGGAAGAGAAACATCTCAACCTAGTCTGTTAAATCTCATAGATTTCATCCATCAGAGACAGATCCATTCTTTGACAGACTCGCATGCCAGTTTACGCTGCTCACTTTCCTCTCTCCTCTTCCTCCCTCGTCTTTGAACACTGGTCACAGATATGACACAATGGCATCGTCAGGAAGTTCGATTTCGGGTCCGACAAGGAAAACTTACAAGCATATGGGACGGTACGCAGGTTTTCTGTGGAAGAAGCTTAATTTAATGCAGTGTAGAACAATTCATGCTCAGACTTCCCCTCCAACCTACAACTACACACAAATACGAGTTCCCTTGCACATCTACTACAGCAGCAATGATTACATAAGCGGCGGGGGCCTCCACAACGACTTTCTTCCACAATTAAACGGCGAATTCGTTAAGGCATGAGGATGGAGAGTCTTGCATCAGTAATCTATTCATTATGTCCCTCTCGCTAATTACTCCCCTTGCAGGAAGTACGGGATATCAGCACTTTCAATCACTTCGACTTCTCACTCGCAATTAATGCAGAGCGCCTGATCTACAGTCCAATGATTAAGGCCATTACGGAAGTTGAGAAGGAATTGTAAAAATGGAGAAGACGTACACACCTGAGTCTCTCCGTGTTCGTCGACGAAAATAGCAACCGCATGAGCGAAGCTATAATCAGTCGCACAATTAGCATTAACTCATATCAGAAACTACTCAAATTAAAGAAAAAAAACATTCGTGCCTCGCTAAAAACATAGCAGATTTCCACTGTTTCAGATTCATGGGGTGTAAATAAAAAATACGGGCGAAAAAATTAGCGGTGTGCTAACCGAATGCCGTCGGCAGCGAGTGCCGTGGTGCGGTCGCGGAGTTGGCCGACGAATGTCTCCAGACAACTGCGGAGAAAGAAGTCAGCACTAAGAGGGCTCTCCAACTCGGCTGCTCCCATGGCTCAAAGGGGTCTGGAAGAAACAGAAAGAGGAGAGCACCGCTCATTATTCTACAGGGTTGCATCAATCTTCCAGCTAGAAGCAAAACCAGCGCAGCGGCAGCGATAACACACAAAGAAAGTGAGAGGAATGGAGGAACATCAGGACTTGCGCAACAGGGCATGAAACATGAAGAAAGACAAACTACATTTATACGAGACATGGAAAGGGGCGAAAACGGAATGTTTCCAACAACGTTAGTTTCGACTTGTCCGGTAAAAGCTGGCTTCAGGAAATCATAAGTATATTGAAGCCTCATTTGAATTACAATATGTAAAAATGCATGCTTACATCAGAGCATTACGGAATATACACCACGTAATTAAGGATCATTCAACACGACACGATTTCCTTTCGAATTGCCAATTGAAGTGAGAAACGGTTGGTGTAAACAGTGCTAGAAGGGGCATCTGAACAAACAAATGAAGAGACTGGATGAGATCGAAACAGGCATAACTACTGAGGAGAGAGAGAGGAGGAAGGAATAAAGAAAAGGAGAGAGGAGAGGGAAGAGGGAGAGAGAGAGAGAGAGAGAAAGTGAGAGAGAGAAAGAGAGAGAGTGAGAGCGAGAATGAGAGAGAGAGTGTGTGTGTGTGTGAGAGCGAGAAGGAGAGAGAGTTAGTGAGAGCTAGAAAGTGAGAGTGAGAGAGAGAGACAGAGAGAGAGCGAGAAAGAGAGAGATAGTGAGAGCTAGAAAGAGAGAGAGAGAGAGAGAGAGAGAGAGAGAGTCGAATGTATACAAGTTTGCGCCTGTGCAGATTACTCCCGGTCCTTTTTTTTACCGTGAACAGTTGACAGAATGCAGATGGCATAAGACACCTCGCTTGTTCTTGGATGGAAGAGAAAAAGTGTCGGCATGATGGCCAATCTGTCCAGACCGTTGTCTGTGCCGTTACTCCATTATCCTCGCTTTGTCTTTCTCGCGCTCTCTCTCCCTCTCTCTCTCCCTCTCTCTCCCTCTCTCTCTTTTTCTCTCTTTCACTCTCTCTCTCTCTCTCTCTCTCTCTTTCTTTGTCTCTGTCTGTCTTTCACAATCTCCCATTTTCTTTGGCTTTCATCAAAAAGGAAGGCAAAAATTTCGCATTATATGACGCTGGAACAAACTTGGAAATGGCGCACAGAGAGACTCCTCCACAAGGAAAAGGCACTGGTGCCTTTAATAAGGACAAAGGAAATCAAAGAAACACGACATTTGAACGTATGCGAAACAAAGAAAGGATAAAATTGAACGGAATGAGAGAAGAAGAAAGAAGCATATAGCTGAAAAAGAGAGAGGATGAGAGAGAGCGAAAGAGCGAGAGTGAGAGAGACAGACAACGAGACAAGACCGATGAGAAAGGCAGCACAGCATAGATGACACATCGGCCTTCACCACTATCATTTTCACGCAGGCCTTGCGGCCATTCCTATTCCTTGTCTTTTAGTCATCTTCGCCTAACCTTCTCACTCTCTGCACCCTCCCCTTCTGCCCCCTCATTTCTCTTTACCTCTTCCTACTGCATCTCTCGTTCTGTTCTTCCCTCTCTCGCTCTCCTCTCATCTCTTCCCCTCTTTCTCTCTTTCCCGCTTTTCTCTCTCTCTCTTTCTCTCTCTCGCTCTCCTCTCATCTCTTCCCCTCTTTCTCTCTTTCCCGCTTTTCTCTCTCTCTCTTTCTCTCTCTCGCTCTCTCCTTTATCTCATCCAATACTCTATACAGATCGATCTCTCTCAAGAGATATTCAACGCTTCCTGATAATGCCGGTTCTAGGAGGAATTTATCGTGAGTTATGATCTTCTATGTATTTCAAAGGCGACACCTTGAAGAAGTAGATTCTCATTGAATAACAGCAAGTCAAATCTGCTTCCAGCTGGCTAAATGTTTCCAATTTAATGGGTAAACAATGAGCTTTAAAAAATTGGAAACGCCCAGATGTTTATAAATATACCGCTCTAGTTGGTAAAAAAAAACAAGAACTGAAGGTTAGCAAGATCAATCAAATCAAAGAAAAAAAGAAGAAAAAGAAAAAAAAGACAAATCGAGTATGATATGACGGGCGGTGATTGAAACAGTTCATACAAAATGGTAAGAAATAGCAGAAAGAAGTAGACGAGTAGGCCAGACTAAAGAGGGATTACGGGAAGGAGAGTCGTGAAGAGACCGAGGAAAGCAAAGAATCCAAGTCAACAGTTCAAGCTCTTCTTTACTTCTTTTCGTGAGTTGCATACTGTCTGAAGGGGAGAGAAAAGACGATGATGAGATAGAGAGCGAGAGCAAGAGAGAGAAAGAGCGCTGGAGTGAGAGAGAGAGAGAGAGAGAAAGAGAGAGTGCAAGAGAGAGAGAGAGAGAGAGAAAGAGTGCTGGGGAGAGAGAGAGAAAGAGGAGAGCGCGCGACCACTCGAGATTCACATACATATGTAAGAATGTCCACAACAACGTATCCTCACACCTCTTACAACAATCCTTCAGTTTTTGAGAAAAAGAGAATGAATTGGCCAAATTTTTCTCAAAATTGATGCCTCGGCCAACAACAGCGAATTTCTTGCGCTATCAGCAGAAAAAAATGGAAAGAATATTCATAAAGATTCGAAGATTTTGCCTTTAATATAAAGATTCGCTATTTTCAATTCTCTTTTCTTCTTTCTTTTTGATATCAATATATTCATAAAGTAGGAGCGAAATGAGAAGGAACATCGTTAACAGGGTACTCGTGTTCTAATGCGCCAAAATGAGTAATCGAAACCCATTACAAGAGATGAGAGCAATCGGCAGCTGATAAGCGTGACTAGTGGCGATTGTCATTGTTAGAAAGAAATGCGCACCGAGAAGGGAGAGATGGCAGAGAAAAAGATAGAAAGAATGATAGAGAGAGGCAGAGAGCAAAGAGAGAGACAGAGAGAGAAAGGGAAAGAGAGAGAGAGAGAGAGAGAGAGAGAGAGAGAGAGAGTTTATGGGGCATTAGAGTATGTGTGTCTGAAGAACTACATACATATGAGTGTGTGACAGATAGAAAGACATGTGTATTGCAAAGAGAAAAGGGCACTGTGAGGGGTGGAGAGATTGCAGAAATTGATAATGGGAAAGAAATGATGATGAGGAAAGAAAAAATGGAACGAGAAGAATAAGAAAAGAGAGTAGAGAAAAATAGGAAGACGGGGTGAATTGCGTATTAAAAGATGATGAAAAGGAAGGAAGGGATCATGAGGGAGAATAGCTGCCGATGAAAGGAAGTGAAACTTGCTAAAAGCATAAATGCTAGCTACTGAGTGGCCTTCACGGTGTCTTTGAAAACAAAGCAAACTATAATAAGAAAACCTTCTGCGAAATCTTCTGCTATGAAGAGGAACATCGAGAAATGTTGACAATCAGCTGGAAACGAATTGCAAGTACATCATGAGAATATTGTTGAAAAAAGAGAAAGCATTTACATATGTCTTTCTATCCTTAATTCGTCTCAGATCAAAGGAAGGAAGAATGAAACTCCCTCTGTTATCCCTCTGTTATAATTTGAATGTTCACAACAAAATATTTTGGGCTCCCGAGTGTCGTTTTTGTGCTCCACGCGTTACTTTCTGTTCTTCGGACACATGGATCCTAGTCAGCCTGACAACTCTCGTTGACTCTGGCTAACACTCGCTATCACTGGAACAGAACATGAGAGGGCAGAGAGAGAGAGAGAGAGAGAGAGAGAGAGAGAGAGAGTGCAAAGAGTGAAGCCGCCAAGTGGCTGTTATCTATCCGAAGGCAAAGTCTAGCAGGCTTCAGGCAAATACAGACTACAAGAATACATGTCCATTCACACGCCCTCTCAAAAGTATTTAAGATGTTTCAGAATTGTGTGTTATCTCTACTGAGAGTCATCCCTAAATGAAGGCACTCTTCGGTTCTGCTCTTCTTCTCTTTTCATTGACCCCTTTGCTTTTCTTGCTCACCATCAGCACTCTCCAGAATGGAGGACGAAGAGATGACGAGATCTTCATGAGCACGGTCAGATTATTTCTACCGTATCCTATTTCTTTACTCCTTAATACTAGATATAAAAATGAATGTTTCTTCAGTCCGAAATGATTCGCCGCTGGAATTACAAACTCGAGACACACGAAGTTGTCACCGAAGATGAGTATGTTCTCGAGATGTACCGTATTCCTCACGGTCTCTCTGCCAACGACCATGACTGATCGAAAAGACGGTCCGTCGTCGTCTTCCTTCACGGGCTCACGTGCAGCAGCACAATGTTCGTCTTCAACACGCCGGAGACGTCGCCGGGTTTGTAGCAGCGAGCACATTCTTCATATTATTTAAGAACATATTTTTTACTAATATTACTTAAAATAATGAAAATATCTAAAGACGATATTTAGCCTTCGTATTCGCGGATGCTGGCTTCGATGTCTTCCTGCCGAACATGCGCGGCAACGCGTACAGCCGCAGACACCGGCAATTCGATGCAAGCAGCAGCGACTTCTGGAACTTCTCGTAAGTTATAAGGCAACATTGTTGTTTCTCCAAGAGGGACAAGATTGTTCAGCTGGAGTGACATTGCTGAGAAGGATGTCCCGTCGATTGTCGAGGCTGCACTCAATATTTCTGGAGCTGAGGAAGTCTACCTTGTTGGCCATTCTCAGGTACATACATATGTACATGCAATACGCAGGATTACGAACAGCTGTCCATACATGAAACAAGAGTAAACATTCAGTAAATAACACTAAAGATAAAACCCTTCTAGACAATCTGAATATTTCTGTTCAGGGAGGCCTTGTAGCGTACACGGCGTTTGCGCATCGCCCTCGTATGTGTAAGTTTGCTTTCATTTATAATTGAATAACAGAAGTTTAAGATATACATATTAATATGTCTTTATTTAGGTGAAGCAGCTGCATACGTGGGGCGGCATTTCGTCGACGGTTTCTCAGATCGGCGGCGTTGTCGGCAGCATCACGAGGGCGCTCAAGCCATACGAACACCACATTTATGTCAGTCTCATTTTAATGTAGATCAAATGGAAAACAATATTAGCCTTCCTCCGACCTTTTCATTGTTTTCATATGTAATTTGTGTTTGATTATGAAATAACCAGTTGTTTCCAGCCCGTTCTTCGTCTCTTCGACTCCTTCGAGTGGGCGCCCCTGGACAACTGGCGCGCCTCAACCATGCTCACTCTCTGTCACCGCATCTTTCTCCTGAGGTTCATATCATTTCCGCTATAAGTCAAGCCAAAATGTTGAAATAAGCCTGAATATCGTTGCAGGAGTGCAACGATGCGGTGGCTGCCACAATGGGTCCGCTCGACTACGAATTTATGAACATGGCAAGTTGCTACAATTATTATTGATTTCCATATCATTTATGCGCGAAAGCTGCAGCAGCCATAATGGATTGGCCTTTCCAGACTCGCTTTCCGGTGTACGCGTCTCATTTCCAAGCCGGCACCTCCTACCGCAACATGCTGCATTGGCTGCAACTCGTCTGGGGCGGATACGCTGCCCGATTCGACTACGGTAGCCAAGAGGAGAATCTGCTGCATTACGGAATGGTCAGCGGGCCGATTTCTTTTGTCTTTTTCTCACCTTCGGAGACAATCGTTTATCAGTAATTCTGATGCCAATGCATACATGATAGATAACCGGTATGAATGCGCATGTTAATTGCAGCCGAAGCCGCCTGCGTACAACTTCAGTCTGATAGAAGGCACTGAACTCTTCGTCTTCTACGGTGGAAACGACGTCCTCGCGACCAGAGAAGACATCGTTGACTCTTTTCTGCCACAACTCAGAACTGACGTCGTCAAGGTTCACTTTTGGTTCTTCTTCAACTTACCCATAACATTTTTAGTTAATGTCAAGTCACACTTCGTTGTCTTCTGCTTCTGACCAAATGAATATTTCCATTCAGCTTGTCCTTCAATCATTTCGACTTCATCGTTTCTCTACAGGCACCCGCCCTTCTCTACCGTCCAATGATTCGAGAAATGTTGAGAGCCCACACAATATAATAAATTTAAAGTTTTAAATTATGTTTCACCCTATGTACATTTATAGTGTAGCTGATGGTAGGAATTTGTTTATTATTTGTGGATCAATAGAATTAGGCGAGAATCAGAGTCTTTCGTTCAGCATGTTCAACTGCTGCCATTTATGTTCGATCTCCTCTATTTCGTTTCGATCTCATATTTAACTTTCTCAATTGTAATATAAAGGCAATATATGAAGAACGTTCACTCATTTTAAAGACTGACCACTTTCAATCTAATAAAATCGCGCCATCTTTAATTATCAATACGTCATTCCTTTACTCCATTTTCGTATACATCTCACGTCAAAGTAAACGCGTTGAAGAATCCGGAACTACGGCTTTGTAAATTCGCTCAACACTATTCTCAAGGGCAAATTAGTGCTTCAAGAAGTCTCAGAGGGAAGAGGGAGAGATGAGAAGGCAGGAGAATCTCACCAACTCAGGGGTGAGAGGAAGGGGAGCGAGTAGGGCACAAGAGGAGCGGAGAGAGGAATCGTGGGAACGATCAAGCAGCATCGAGAAGATTAATTTAATTGAGATTCCCCTTTTTTCATTCTCTGTATCTCTATCTCTTTCCCTCCCTCCCGCTCTCTCTCTCTCTCTCTCTCTCTCTCTCTCTCTCTTCAATCTCTATTTCCTTTTTCACTTTGTTTCGTCATTCTCTATTATCGTTATCAACACTCTGCTTGCTGCCCGTTCAACCGTCCTTTGCTGTTCGCTTTTTCTTATTAATCTACAATGCAACAACACTAAACTTTTTCATACATTTAAAAGTAATATTCAATTCTCTTGAACCCAATAAATAATGTGAACTGTTCAAAGTAAATCAGCTAAGTATATAATTTTGTTCCATATATCCTCGCGTCGCTGTCATTGTCTGTCTGTTTCAATTAGATTCTAAACTTTAAACAACTCTATTTGTTCTCATGCCACTTGATCTCCATCCTGAAGTGTTGGGATTTCTGACGTTGCTTGAAGAACAAAAAAAAAGAGATTTTTAAACGATTATTTATCTTTTTTGATTTTGGTATGGCAATGTTTTATGAGATGTGTCTTCCCTTCGAGACTGCAGCCATGAAGTGGCTCTGGCTCACTCGAATGTCTGCGTCTGCCTCTCTCAGAACCCCCTTCTCGATGAGTTGCACCTGCAAACAAGGCCAGTTTTGATTCTTCATGTCAAATTAGATGGGTGAACGATGACCTGTTCCCGAATGGCTTCCATGGTCGCGTTCGAAATGATTGAGTAAAGTTCTGCTCCCGACATCACGGCATCGCATGATTTGGCCTGAACAGGACTCCGTCTTGCTTCGCTTGTTAATGATAAACCATGGCTCCGCGGATATTCATGCTTAGCATACCACTTCAGTCATGTCAACATCATCTGCTAGTCGAACGGAGCGAGAAACTGCCTCGAGAATCTTCGTCTTCGACTCGACGTCGCTGCCCGGAGCCACGTTCACAACTTTGTCGAATCTATAAACTCCAAACGTGATAAAGATGAAGTAAATATTAATTGCAATGAAGTAAATATTATAACTGTAATGAATTAAGTACCTTCCCGGCGACAAAAGCGCTGGATCCAGCAAGTCTGCCCGATTTGTAGCAGCCATCACGAACACCTTAAACATTTAAAAGATCTGTTTTATGAAATAATCTTAATTTACGTACCTGAGTCGCTGGTCTTGCTTGCAGTTCGTCCAGTTCAGAGAGGAGCTGAGAGACGATTCTCAAAGACATTTACGTAAATGGTCATGCATGACGAGTTAATTAGATTTGGCAGATGTAAAAGTGTCAATAAAATGGAGCAAACCTATCCATGACACCGCCAGAGTCTCCATGGCGGCCGCGGTTCGGAGCAATCGAGTCGAGTTCGTCGAAGAAGATTATACAAGGAGATGCTTGGCGAGCTCTCTCGAACACTTAAAAGAGGGTGGTGGAAGAGAATATGGAAGAGAATACTTGGGGGGGAGGGGCGGCAGAACTCGTACCATTCCTGAGGTTCTCCTCGCTCTGGCCGACGTACTTGTTCAGCAGCTCGGGTCCCTTTACGCTAAGGAAGGCAATCTTGTACTCGGTGGATACGGCTGAGATATTTACATTAACAAATGTAACACAAGTATCTTAAAAAGAGAACTATGAACAATAAAAAAGATCCACAGTCTCTCATTTACATACCCTTAGCTAGGAGCGTTTTACCACAGCCAGGAGGTCCAAATAGGATAATTCCGGAACGCTTGAGGCGATGGGCTGAACAGAGTCATTTTGATATTGAAAAATGTAGGCATTGAATGTAGTATGCAGATTTGTATGTAATTTCGTAACCTGATTGGCCGCGTAAGTTAGCCTCGATACTCTCTCGCAGCACTCTCTTCGTCTCCTCCAATCCTCCAATATCCTCCCATCGCACGCAAGGAATCTATTAAGACGGTTGGCGTACAATTCTATCGGGAAACAAGATTTATAAGCCGAAAACAAAGACGAAACGGTCGGATGTACCTTCGGAGCTCCAATAGCGTCAGCGAAGCTCTGATTACGCTTGTCAATGGCACGCTCAATGTCTGACCAACGCAGAAGAGACCTTACCATTTATAAAACAAGGCTTGCAATAATGAAATGGACAATTCGAGAGATCCGACCTGTCCCCGTCCATGAAGGCGTTGAATCGCGCATCTGCGAGGAGGTCGTTCAGCTCCGCCACCGAGAATCCCTTGAATATTTTTTACTATCGTTTATGGAGCGTTTTTGCATCGGATAGCGTCCGAGCGAACCGAAGTGTTCCTAGCCGCTTGACGTGCCAAGGCCAGCGCAGCGGTGTGATCAACTACGCCAGAGCGGCGGAAGGTCTGCGTGAGGAAGGAGAGACGGTCACTCTCTACCAGACACTCGATACCGTACTCGTAGAGACAGAGAGCACGTAAAGACGGAGAGAGGGAAGACAACTAAAGATATCTCCTTGTACTATCTCTCTCTCGCTCTCTCTCTCTCTCTCTCTCTTTCTGTTTTCTTAAATTTCTCTCTCTCTTCAGTGATCATGTTGTGACCTGATTAGATCGGCATCCGAAGACAGGCGTGACTTCTGATGCATCCGATAGGCAGCCACGCAGGGTCGCGAGTAGACGGGGATCTGAATAGACTCAAGTTTACATGGAAAATATGGAAGATAGAAGATAAATACAATGTACAAAATAGTTTCAGAATTAACGTTCCAGAAAAAGAAAGACTGGCCTATCGTTTTGCTGTGAGCGTCGTATCCGAGAGCGTCGATGGATGACAAATAAAAGACGCAAGGCCGGACGGCGCGAGCTGAAGGGTCATTTGCCATAGGAAGCTATCATTTTAAAGCGAGATTATCGTGTTTGAAATGATAAGCAATCTGAACCTCTCTCGAAGGCGTTCTTTAGCTTAGCCTCGCCTTGCGCAGCCGTGTCACTCCACAAGTCGAGGCACGAGACCTCAACGAGGATTGCAGCTGCAGCGTGAGAGAGAAAGAATCTTTGTAAACCTCAAGAAAGTTCTGATGCGTCGCGGCTGCGAGGCGTCGCAGTTCGAGGCGGCGACCACAGCCTCAAGAAGCAACACGCCACTTTTTTTTGTTAGGCACACAACTTTCACGCTGCCACAACGCAATTTTGGTGTCATCGTCATGGTTGCAATGTGGTTGAAGCAAGTGAGAACGCAATGCGCATTTATTCGTACCAGGTCCGCCGTGCAGAAGAATCACGAGTGGCTCCAGAGAAGAACGATTCGACGATGAAGACTGCATCAGCTAAAACAGTAAAAGAGTTCTAACATAGGAAACGTACAAAAAGTTGTGTGACTTGGACGTAACTTTCGATGCGAGACACAGACGTCTCGCATGGTTTGGAGAAGCCGCTCGCCGGAGGGGGCGAGGAGAGGAAGTGGGAGCGGCTGGCTGCCGAAGGGGGACAGCGCGTGCATCGATGCGATCTATTTATTTTGCTTTTTCATATTCGAGATAATCGTATCTAAAATGTATTCCAATAAAAAATTATAAGAATGTCCGCTATGACATTTGCATATATTTACTCTACCTCGTATACGGAAGTGCGTTCAGTGACCAAGCAATGTGTGTGCGGAGAGCAATCAATCTGGAAATTAAACCAAGCCAGTACTTCCGATATATGTATGCACCTCTTTAGTTACTATGAGTAATTCTTTCTGACCCGGATGCAGCTGACACTCTCTGTGCAGTCGAAGAGGTCCGTTGTGATCACGCGCATGACGTCACCACTCTTCACGATTCTGAAGGGGCGGAGAGAAAAAAGAGATATGTATGAGAGCAGAGCGCGAGAAATGAGAGAGAAAGAGCAGAAAAAAGACTGACCTTAATCGCTCTCATATACATTCTTAATGAGTCCGATATTAGACGAATACGATCAACAATACAATAATTTACAGAGTAATAAATAAATGCTCGCCGAGAACCTTCCGCTAGCGAAGAGTTTGCCGAGAGTGTCGAAGAGTGCGTGGGAAGAGACGCTGCTGGTACGGCCGATCCTCCCGACGCGGACGCGGTCGGCGAGCGGAAGCAGAGCCGCGTCTCCCGCGCCGCCGCTTCCGCTTCTCTCGCGGCGGAGGGAGCGGCCGAGAGGGAAGAGAGACTGAGAACAGAGGATGGGCAGGAGCAGGCAGATTCATCGCTCTACCATGACAGTGATGATCTTCTTGGTTGCTTGATCCTTTCGAACAGTGAGATTGAAGAAGTCGGAGGCAGAAATTCGGCATTCGTTGAGGGAGTACAAGGAAGGGTCTGGATAGACGCGGAAAATGCGAGTGACGACAGAAGGCGGCAGCGGCGACTGGCAATAACGACTTCATATGTACTTTTACTAAGAGAATAACAACAGTTGCATCTCTTTTATGATTCTCTCGTCTGCTACGATAAGGACAAAAAAGAGGTTGACTAATAAATAGCATAAGAAGAAAGCGAACGCTGGTCGTCCCGCCTTGCTGATTTGTAGCCGACTCAATATCAAGGCGCAATTGCACACGAGTCGGAGCACCTTCAGATTACCATCAGAAAACAGAAAGAGGTGAGAGACAGAAAGAGAGATAGAGAGACGGAGAGAGAAAGAGAGAGAAAGAGAGAGATACAGAGAGAGAGAGAGAGTAATAAGGAATGAGGCAGAGAGAAAACAAGAGATTAAGTTCACAAACTAACCAGGTGAGATGCCGTATCGAAGAGCGATCAGAGGATGAACGTTCAATGTTCTACAAGAAATGTTTTTGACTTTGCTAGGCTAGGCAAGCGCATATCACCATAATATCGTTTCACAAAGGTAACCGTACCCATATTCCTCATGGAATGGAAGAAGAATACGGAAGAGAGTCCGTTCCGGAGTGGCCGGCCAGATGGCGGAACGGAGTCGGCCGAGTGTTCTCTGCTGCAGAATCAATCTGAGCAGCCAGACGAGCTGGCGTAGAAGACGGGCGGGGGAATCGGGCGCAGTTCCCATAGCTTACCCTCTCTCTCTCGCTCTCCCGCTTGCCTAGCGAATACCACTCTTGTTATTAGGATTGTATAATTTACGCGACAATACGAACAATAATTTCACGCGATGAAAGTCCACATCGGGGAGCGATCCGATAAGAGGGCAATTATGATGGGCCGTCTGCATGACGCCTGCAGCTTCTCTTATTCCTCTCTCTCTCTCTCTCTCTGTCTCTCTCTGTCTCTCTCTGTCTCTCTCTCTCTGTCTCTCTGTCTCTCTCTCTGTCTCTCTCTCTCTGTGTCTCTCTCTCTTTCTCTCTCTCTCTCTCTCTCTCTCTCTTCATCCTTGGCGATCGCGATCCTCCGTAGCGTACTACGGGAAGCAGTCTCACCAAGGCATCTTCCGGTACTCTGTTATCTACACACGCTTCTCACGGTATCTCTTCTCTTACTCCTCCTCTCTGTCTATGTCTCACTCTGTCTCTCTCTCCCTCTCTCATGCTGTGCATTCTCTCCTTATTCACCGTCTTTTTTGCAGACATTCCTGCTCTCTCTCCTATGAAAGTGATATCTCACTAACGGACTCACTCCATTCACTCATTTCCCTGCTTGGAAAGGGGCAGAATGTGAAGAAAGCTGCGATAAGCCTTCCGACTGATTCTGCCTTCAACCACAACCCCTTTCTCTCCCTTTCCCTCCATCCTCTCCACGAAGCATACTCTAATTAAGCTTTTATTCCTTTTTTTATTCTAAAAGATTTTTGTTACTTTTTCTACTTGTCTAAGTTCAAGCTTGTAAATATTTAGCTTACCGTGGACGCAAACATAACCGTAATCACTAGTAAAGTTCTAGCGTCAGGGGCGTTAATGAACATAGCCTTCCATGACGGGAAGTCAATTCCAGTTGGTTGCATTCTACAGCAAACGCAGTGCACATTGTGTGGGCGGACGAGGAAGCGGCCGGCTGTTTCGGCTAGCCGTTGCGGATCGGAGAAGACGGCAGCCGAAGCCACATGACGTCGTTCTCCATCCGGCTCCGCCTCATCTACTTCGATGTCCTTCTCTCCTTCTCGCAGACACTCGCCGCCGCCTTCTTCCTCTTGGCAGGTTGGCACGCTTTTCTATCACTATCGATAGTATCGACGAATTCATATAAAGCACTCATGTGTACACTATTCTTCATATACATACATACTTATTGACTCAAAAGTGGGAATGATCAATAGCTTCAAAAAGCAATAAACTGTTGCTAGAGCCATTTATCTATAACTGATTATGATTGTGAGCGAGATAGAGCTATGGAGAGAGAGAGAGAGATAGAGAGAGAGTGAGTGAGGGAGTGCGCGCGCAAGAGATAGAGAGAGCGAGAGAAAGAGAAAGCGGGTGCGAGAGAATGATTGCGGAGATCAGATGCCTTTCCGGGGAGTGGCCCGTCTTTACTGACGCATGCGAAAGCGTGCAGTGCAAAGCATGAGTCGTGCGATAAGGAAAGACATCAATGGTAAGATAGACAGTAAACGTACACGAGTGATGTCATTATTATGAACAATACTGATTTTGGAAGGAAAAGAATCAATATTACAACTACTGTGTTACTGTTACTCTGTAATAATGGAGACTTGAGGATACTTCTTCAATACGATGGAAGGCGGTCTGGCCTGGAACAAGAAGAACAGCATGGCTAACCTCAACTTCCATGCCGTCTTCATGTGCTCTGGACTCGTGGTCTTGCAGGGAGAAGGTAACGGATTTAGTTCTTTTTGCCTAATAATTATTCAGATCCCAACAAATAAACTTTAATTTTTTATGAGCCCTTATTCTTTTACTTGCCAATATGTTCTCTCTCTCACTCTCTCTCTCTCTCTCTTTCCTCCCTTTCTCGTCTCGTCTCTCTCTTTCACCTCTTTACTCTCTATCCCTTCTCTTTCCTCTATCTCGCTCTGCATACATATTTATGCAGTACTTTTTATAATTTTCATAACTTTTATAACTATCATTTTTCATGTATTGACGCATCGATTATTCTATTAATTGATGCACTATAAGTAAAATTAAAATAATTATTCACAATAATAATAGCCAAATAAGTACAGCATTGCTGATGTTCCGACTTCTTCGCTACGAGGCTAAACTTCTGTCCAAGACTCTCCATGTTCTCTTCCACGCAACCGCTCTCTCTTTCGCGGGATTCGCCATCTACTCGGCAGTCAAGGATAAGAATGAATCAGGTCAGAGGCAAGGTTACGGTGGAGAGATCAGAGGATTACTGTGGCACTTTAGGCGTCGCCCACTTCTACTCCTTCCACAGCTGGCTTGGAATCTGTGTTCTCACCACTTATCTAACCCAGGTATGCAAACTGTGAAGGCACAGATAAAGGGAAAGGTGAGAGAAAACGGATGAAGAAGAAGAAAGGGAGGGGGCTCACAAATAGAGAGAGAGAAAGAGCGAAAGAGAGAGAGAGGGACAGAGAGAGAGTGAAATAGCGAAAGAGAGAGAGCGAGAGAGAAAGAGGGAGAGAGAGAGAGAGAAAGAGAGAGAGAGAGAGAGAGAGAGAGAGAGAGGATGATATGTTTCTTGCTTAGTTCGTGTTCGGCCTGGCAGCCTTCTCCCTTGGCATAGTGCCAGCAGCTGCGCGTGCCTCCTTCCTCCCCCTCCACCGCGCAGCCGGCACAGTCATCTTCGCTGCTTCGGCCGCGCAGTGCACTCTCGGCGCAGTCACCTACTCCATTTATATAGAGTCCACGCCGAGGTAGGCTCCCTTCTCTCCGCCCTCTCTCTCTCTCTCTCTCTCCTCTCTCTCTCTCTCTCCTCTCTCTCTCTTTCTCTGTCTTTCTCTCTCTCTCTGTTTTTTCTGTCTTTCTCTCTCTCTCTCTCTATCTCTTCCAGCTTCTCCTGCTACTCTACTCTCTCATGTCAATCTCGCCTCGACTTGATCTTCAACTTCGCTCTCTGCTCACTCGCTCTCTATGCCATCTCTGTCGTGATTCTAGTGACTCCTGCTCTATGGAGGCGAGATAAGACACCGGAAGAAGAAGAGTGAGGGGATCCGGGTAGGTGAGAGCGAAGAGCTATTAAAAGAATAGAGAGCAGAGAGAAAGAGAAAGTGAGAGAGAGAGAGAAAGAGCTAGAGACACAACGCTAGGGAGAGAGGAGAGGGAGAGAGCGAAGCAAGTAGCATGAAAGAATGTCGAACAAGAGGTGGAGAAGTTGAAGCAGTGTAAGTGAAAACAGCTGCAGAGTTGATATCCAAGTACAGCGAAAGATTAAAAATAATCTTGGCGTTTGTTTCGAGCTTGTCAGCAGTTTCAATTGACGACATTGCCTTTATGAATTTTCGTTTTCATGCTTTATTGTTAGGCCGCGCTTATTGTTGAACAGATTATTGTCTACCTCCTTTGTTTGAACATGAATAATGAGAAAATATGTAAGAAATTTGACATGACTCTTTACCTGTTGACCACTGCGTTTCCATACCGATCGTAAGTGCTAAAGTTGTGAGATTTGGAATTGTTCGAGCGATAGAAAATTGATTTAACTTTATAAATTCACAAGCGGAAAAGACAGTGAAATAAGCTTAAAGGCATTGAAAAGAAGTGGTCACGTTTTAATTAACGCGTCGGTTAGAACAAGCAAGAATGTGCGATCGAATAGTTCATAAACAGCTTACACCAGGATGTTGATCTGGCATGGAAAATAATAGAAATAGAAAATTGAAGATAAAGGCAAAAGGAAATTAACAAGAATGGAACGAATTACGCATTAAAGCACAGAGGACAATCGCAGCCATAAGAGGAGTAAGGAAACGCAGAATAGCCTGCGCGCACACTACAAAATACAAACATGTACAAGGTGGGAACGAGCGAGAGAGTGGTAGAGAGCGAGAGAGAGAGAACTAGGGAGAGATGAAGAGCGATAGTAAAAGAGAGATAGAGAGACCAAACTAGAGTATTCAAAATTGACTTGGGATTGGATATCCAGTTCCCTTTGGAACGAAGTACGCATTTGGATTTCTGAGATTCTCATAAAGGCCATGGCAAGGAACAACAAACAACCGGAGAGGGCCACAGGATCTATTATTATGCGAAAAAGGCAAGTTTTATTACTTGTTTACATGCTATTGTACCCGTGAAGCTATTATCAGATAATTCTGCTAACTTTTCTGTTAATAAAATATTAGAATGAAATAGAAGCACCAGTGCTACAATTATGTCCGGTTTTCAAAAATTATGTCAGAAATAAAAAGGCATAAATAATAAAAAGCCAGACTAGTATGGAACTAAACTAAAGTAGACAGAAATACGAAATTTTCTGTTTGAATTACAACGATGTAAATTATTCAAAGATAATGTGAGTAGGAATAATACTCTAAATTGGCAGGAAATGAATATTTGGTAACGAATACCAGAAGTGTAAGGATGCTTTGAGCATGAAAGAGAAGCAGTGAATATTAGAAGTGACTGGAGAGAATGAATACGTCATCTACTGGCAACCACAGTCCTGGACGATCATGTCCTTGTACCTTTTCATCTGGATGTTCTCGTCGCTGTCCAGGAAGAGAATCGTCATGTGTGTTACGGAGACAGGCGCGCATCTCAAAGGGTAAACACTATTTCATTTCAAACAACCTTTTACACTTTTCATGTTAATATACAAACTCTCTCCAGTTCTACATTATTTTAATATCCCAATTTATACAGACTTATCCGATCTCCTAATCGATAACAGTTCTCACTGCTTTCACTTTTAAATACAGTATGCCCTTACAAAAAGTACAAATAATATATAAATTTCTGACTTGGCTTCGCCAGCTCTCTTGTGATTGGTGAGATGGACGAGAGTCTGAACAATGGCGTGGTTGGTGGCGTTGAGATCGGCGGAGAGGGGGAAGGAGCACGCGCCGACGCAGTAGTGCGCTTGGTAGCCCTCGGGGGCAATCACCCAGTCCTAAAGCACAGAGAGGTTAGGGAGGCATTAATAGTGCTAGAATGCCGTTCCGCTTCAAACATTTTCGGAAGGTCCTTCGTCAAAAAACCCGAGAATGTACAACCCCTTTTGCGTTAAAATATGCCAAAAATAGTTGATTTCGAGTGCTTGAATAAAATATTCAGGAGCATCCTTAGCAAAATTGAAAACTATTAAAAACTGGGTGATAAATACTAAAAGAAAGAAGATATTTCCGGGAAATACAAAGCCAACCTTCCATCCCATATCCTTGAAATCGACGTAGAGGCCGTGGCGACGACAGAGGGAGCGGTGGTGGCGATATCTTCCACGGAGAGGGTTCGTGCGGGGAGTCTCTGGTGCTGGAGGGCGTGGATGGGATTCCGTTGATCTCTTGACTCGTCGTCGCTTCTTCGCTTCCCCTCCTGCTGCTGGCTTCCGTGAGGATGATGGACGGAGTCTGGCGGGAGCATCGAAAGAGGCAATCACGAATGCCTCCCAGTCCTTCCCGACACCACGCGGTGAGGCTGTCATTCAAGGTAATTACTTTATAAACGCAAGTTAAAAGTAGCCAAAACTGAGCTCAGATATCAATTATCAACACTTACAGTCTGCCTCATTACAACAGCATTATTTTGATAAAGAGATCATCAATGCTCGTCTCGAGAGGAACTGAACCCCCGACATAGGGTTCGAGACGTCCCCTCACTACCAATACACTAAAGCGATGACAAGGCACGGGCGAAAACGCACCGGGTTCAGCTTGTAGCAAAATTTCCGCGCGGGCGCCATCGTTAGCCCATTGTTCGACGAGAGAAGAGATGTTGAGGCGGATCTCAGAGGGTCCAGTCGATCCTCCCATCGATAACCACGTCGCGATGCGGTTCAGACTGCCACTTCTGAGTTTTAGTGGGAAACGGTACACTTAATTTCTCATGTGATTCTCCCAATCAACTCCTAACCTTGATTGATAGACAGCAAGTCTGGAAGGTGACTGCCCTTTCGGTACAAAGAAGAGATGAGCTCCAGTCAGATGGACACCCGTGCCTTTTGGCAAATCTTCCGCGCGAAATTGCAGAGACCATGCATCTTCCAACAGCTCCGTTTTTTCGATATCTGACGAGATATTAAATCCTCGTAAATCATTAACTTATGAATGAACAAGTGTAATACCAATGATAACCAAAATCGTATGAACTAAAGAAAATAACAAAAAAAAAACCTAATTTCCAACCTTTAGGCACAAGTGAGACGACAAGATCTGCCGTTGAGACCTCAGAAGGCAGCGTCCTCTGTCTACTCGATGACCTTCAAAAAGTAACTAATTACTGTTATGCCACTTATGCTACCAACGCGTAATGAGGGAAAATATTATGCAGAGTGGAAGGAAAGCAAAACCAAATGCAATGTTTTGTTGTTACAGTTAGAAATGACTACTGTGTGGTTAACAGATGAGAAAGAGAGAGAGGGAAGGAGGGAGAAAGAAAGAGAGAGAGGGAGAAAGAAAGAGAGAGAGAGAGAGAAAGAGAGACTAACTCTTCCGGGTGCTCGAGACTCGTATAGAGCCGCCGCATGAAAGCGTTAGCTGCGTTTTCCTTACTGGAAGAGGAAGTGGAGATGTGCTCGGGGGGATCAGCCAGGCCGAGCATGTCCAGGATATCGGACTCCAGATGAGTCACTCCATTACTGCAGGTGCACTGTTCTCATGGTTAGAAACATATTAAAATTAATCCAAAAATTCACTCAACCCTCCGAAAATTTAATGAAAGCATAACAGAATAAACAATAAAACAAAAATAAAATAAAATAAAAGAACTAATACTTTTGTATTGGAAATGCGAGTGTTTGATCGTCGTCGTCTACAAAGAAGACGCTGGTTGCCGTTGTGAGAGCGGTGAGCAGAGCCACGAGGAGGAGAAGACGCCAAGCGTCTCGCCGATACATTCTCTTCAAGTATTCAATATGAGTGCGGATCAGACTCAGAAAACGAGCAGCTAAATTATAATGGCAAGAAAACTGGCGGAAAAGGCTTTCTAGCATTCGAGAGAAAGGATTATAAGGGAAATGAAACTATCATCTCAATCCCTTCTCTCTTCTTCCTCCCACACTCCACGCCTGGATAATGACTGCCTTGAGCCTCTCGCCGTCCCAAAGGAGGGAATAGAAAGGATTGGAAGTATTTCGAGGAAGAGAAATGGAGATGACATGCGTGCGTCCAACAAGCGAGAGAAATGTGGACCACGCAAGTGGAGACGTTTTAAATTCAACCCATATTTAGACACACACGCAACCATAGGCAATGAGCAGAAGCACGTATTCAAATAAATTTGGCAATGAAAGAAGGAATTCTAAGGAGAAGTCTTCCTCTAGAAGGCTCTTCACAGACTTCATTCAGGCAAGCGCAAAAGCGGTGCGATAATAATTACAAGCTTAAGACACCAAAATGTAAGACATACCAAAAGTGTGTATGCAAAGAACAAAAAAAGAAGTTAAGAAGGAAGCGCTGAATGTCTGTTGAGAGAGGCACAGCATAACAACAACTATTTCGGTGCGCTTTACGCTGTTTACAGAAAAATTAGACAACTCAAGAATTCTTGCACACCACAATTAAGTGCTGAAGCATTTGAATTGAGCATTTTCGAATTCTAATCTGTAGTGACTTCTTCTTCCTAATCATTGTTTTAGTGACCGTGAGTACATTCACCTTGCTTAGACCGAATGTCCAATTTCTTCAAAAACACCGGCAAGGTCCGGCAGCGTAAACGACTTCAGAAACAAATCAGCAAGTTGATGGCTGCTGGTGAACTGCCCGCTGATGTCAATCAGGTCTCTAGCGTCTATTATGGACATGATCTTAATCAGCTTGTTGTCTTTGTTTGCTGTTGTTTCCTGCTGATCACAATCAGTCAGCAATTCACTGCTTTCTTTCTTCAGGTTCTAGATGTGAGTTTTGAACTAGCCAACGATATATATCGCGATATAGCTACAAGCAGCAGTGCTCACCGGGAAGGTTCTCTGTTTTGTTCACATATTTCAACTGCACGTTGTCCTCTTCTCCAATGTTTGATAATTGATACACAGTAGCTATTATTCGTTGATCTGTTATGGAAGTGTTTTCAGGTGTTGACATGGGTATGAAGCGAGTTCGCCGACCAGAGAAGGATGGAAGGAGAGAGCGAGAGCCAGGACCCGTTCTGCATCTCACAATCAACAAGCTTGGTGGAACGCTCGTTTCTAATGAAGGTGTTTTCGTTTTTGGTTCTATGTTATTCATACCAACTAGTCTATCTCTTTCTTTCTTTTTTAACAATGAAATTGTTATATGTTTTCGCAAGCAATTCCATTGTTTGCTGCCTTCTATGGAGGATATTTTTTTGTTTTTAAGAGATAGGTGAGCTCGTGCATTTCTCGCTGATTGGGCCGGCAGTGCCCAAGCCCCGCTGGTGCAACTACCGGCCATGGCGAGCGACATCCCAGATCATCGTCATTCGACTCAACTGCCCACGGCGATTCATCGTATGCTCTTTCTTTTATTTTTTTTTGTGTTACTTTTGAACGGGATCACTTTTTCAATTACTATCGACTGTGTCCTATCCTTTTTTATGAGTTTAAACAATGAATATAGCAACATATATTGATGTTCATTGGACAGTATTCACGACTTGCAGGAGAACGAAGGAGATGAGAAATTCACTTATCTCGAAAGTTTCTACGATCGTTGCTGGCTTAAGTTGCATAAGGAAGTTGGCAACAGAGAGGAATTCTGGAAGCATCTCCTGAACGTCAGCGTTCATCTTCAGGCGCAGATTCGAGAGCGAATGCAGGTATGGCAAGGACATACTGAGGGGATTCTGCGTGGCTTCTTTTCTTGTTTTACAAAAAGCATATGCCTATCATGCTGGTTTATATTGCATTTTCTGTTCATTCTAGATAATATCTGATTATGTTTTGCAGAAACTAGAGCAGGCGGACAAGCCTCGTGGTGCGTTGAAATTGGACTTGTTGATGAGCCACGCAGACATGGCCAATGCCGGCTTTCCCTTCCCCAGCGAATGCGAGGCTATCATTCCGACCAAGGACAAGTTAATACAAAACAAGTATTCAGACTAGAACTAAAATATACTATAAATAAAATGTATCTTCGTGTTGGTATTTGATGTTTCCAATGAGTTTTTTATTTTATTTGATGTGATTAGTTTCGTCATACATTTTTTTTTAAAGTTTTATTTTAAATGGCTATCAACGTCAAGCAAGAGAAATGGAGAGTTTGAAAGTGGGAAACCTATTCCTCTTGCCAGATATGCGCCGGTAACTCCGGAGTCTCCTCTCTTCGCTCTGGACTGTGAGATGTGTATCACTGAAGCTGGCCTCTCTGAGCTCACTCGCATCTCTGTGGTATTCTAATTTTTTTTTTTTCATTTTTTTCATCACTGTGTTTTGCTGGGTTTTTCTTAGGTACGAAGACTGTAAGCTATTTGTATTCCTTACTTTCTTCGTAATAAATCAGTGATTTCCAGGTATCTGAAGACGGCTTCGTACTGTTGGACACACTCGTAAAGCCCAAAAGTCGGATTTCGGTCAGAATATTTTTCCAAGTTGAATTTTTCCCATTAAGTCTAAAAAACCCTTTTTTAAACTAACATTTGTTCGTTCAGGACTATCTAACACAGTATTCTGGAATTACACCAGATCTTCTCGAGCATACTACCGTAACGTTATCAGATGTTCAGGTGATTATCAATTTAGTTATTTTGTTTATCTTATTTTGTTTTACTCAGTATGCGATTCAGATAATTAGTACACGAAAATGTGATTGAATTGAAGGCCGCTCTGCGTGCCTCTCTCCCTCCGGATGCCATTCTCGTCGGCCACTCCCTCGAATTTGATATGAGAGCGCTGCGCATGGCTCATCCGTATGTTACACTTACATTTTTTACTTGCCCGAGGAGTTCGTTCTAGTTGGGAGCATTTCTGGATCATTTTTACGACTAGTTTTAGTTTAGGATCGGTTTCATGTAATAGCAGATACTTGTTACAAATCTTACATGTAATTCTGAAATAGTTTTTTCTCTTTGTTGTGATGCCTATGATTCTTCTTCTTCAATGATTGCCTGCTAAAAGTGATAATTTTGCATTTCCCATGGCCTCTCTTGTAATATTGGGGTAACTAGATATCTGCAACTCGAAGATCACATTTCGCAGTGTTTTGTGATTTCTCAATTTCATTTACTGTCTAGAATGTCACACTGTCGTGGTTGTCAGGTACTGCCTCGACGTCGGTCATCTCTACAACCTCTCTGGTTCGGCACGGAGACGAAGTGGGCTGAAGCTGCTGGTCTCCATGTTCCTCGATGAGAATATTGAGGTCGAAGTTGCTCTATTAATAAGCACTATTTAAATTATTTGGATTGAAACGGATACGATGCTTACTGTGCTGCGAACGGAAAGGGAAAGTTACTGTAATTTCTGTCTTTTCAGCGGAATGAAGGCCACTGTTCCGTGGTGGATGCTTGGATGACCATGCGGCTCATGCAACTGAAACTCGAGAAAGGGTCAATTATTCTCATTCATTTTTATACCAAGCATTATTGCATATTCTATAATAATTGACCGTGGGATCTTTCAGCCTTCTGTTCGGGAATCATCTCTACGGCTGGGACCACGACGGATGGATCAAAGAGCAAGAGGCTGCAGTGGATGCTGAGATTAGGCTGGCGGAACAGGGACTGGCGAATGGAGTGAAGAAACCACGAATCGAGAAGGAAGAAGAAGAGGAGGGGGAATGTAAGAATCATAGAACGAAGAACGTGAAGCCAAGCCAGTCCAGGTTCATTTGTTTGCGATTTGATTTATTGCTCCCGATTTGTGTGTTTTCATGTAGGTTGAAATAATGGGTGAGTTAACGCAACAGTTATTCGTTGTCAGATCGCCGAAACCAGCCCGTCTCTGTTCGTGTGGCAATGAATTGGATGTGGAGTGCATCCTGGCAGAGTGTCAGTGTAGAATGGCTCCTCCCAAGGAGTGCGTTCATTGTCTGTCCAAGCGAGTGCCCTCTGCTGAAGACACTGCAAGGATGACCTTTGACTGGAGGTTAGTCGTATCTGAGACTACTTATTATGGACTGCGACCTTTAATTGTCTTCTTTCCACTTATATAAAAGTTTATTTGAATTCGGAGGTCCAGTTGATGGTAATCTCAGAATTTATCAGTAAGGTGAATCTTATTGAAGTTTGTCATGGGTAATTGATCTGACCTCCTGACTCGCTGAATCTCTTTGTAATTTAGTTCGTCAGTTCGTCCCCATGAGGTGGTGGAGACTCGTCCTCTGTCATACTATCTGGTCGACAGTAACAAGAATGTCCTCTGTGCCACGGATCAATTAAATGAAACACCACCGGAGAATAAGCTGTCAGCTTTTGCATGTGAAGCACTTAGTATTGGCTGTTATTCACAGCAAACAATAGATGAACTCATTCAGATTTACTACGCTGGATCCCACGACCTTCGGCAGTATGGACGAATTTGTCCATGAGGTGAGCGTCAAGCTGAGTTCACTGTTCTTCGAATTCCTTTACTGTCTTGTGTTATTTGAACGAAACTGTTTCTCGAAGTATTCATTAAGTGATTGATTGTAGAATTGCATCTTCCTTCCGTGGGTTTAATATCCAATACTTTAGTTTTTTGTCTGGAAGGAGAAGAGCATTGCAGGTGAGTTCGAGTCTGCTGGAATACGCCCTGGCCCTGGTCGAGTTGACGTGGACAGAGAAAGAAGCAGCCGACCGTTCCTGGGCTCAGCAGATCTCAGCCGCTGACGAGATCATTGAGAAGGTTCCTTTTTTAAATCTTAAAATAGTGATATCTGTTATTACCTGATCTTCATCGTACCAGAGTTGTCAATATAACGAATCCTGTAACTTGGAGTAGTTTTGGGTGACTTTCCGCCTATTTCAGTGGTATCTAATATGAACGGTTGAGGTTCTGCGCAGTGCCGCGAAGTTCGCTCTAGTTATGGTGGTTGTTGCTTCTGAAGAAACTTCCATCGGCTACTTCAAAGTTAAGAAGTGAATATTCTCTTTCTGTTTTTGAGCGCATTTTTAATCAAGGTTTTAGAAACATGTTAATTTCATTTTGTTACGGGTTTGAAAACCAGCTAGTTGCGATTTTGTTTCTTCGGCGCAAGCTGGATGTTGTTGGCAATTTCCAATAGTTAATAAAGTTATCCTAATTTACCTGTGTTTACATGGCACTAATTTTTGTTCTATAAGTTTGTATGAATTAAAAGAAACTGATGGAATAACTGACTCTTGTTTATTATGAGACTATTCTTTTTACAGTTATGTAAATGGTGGGTGTTTCACATCACCACAACAACAACATGAAGCGTGGAAGATAGTTATTATCTCAAGCTCCACTTCAAACTCGAATTTGATCCGCGAGTTCCATGCGCATTTGTTTGTCTTGGCTGTCTTGGCCGGGGAATAAGCTGTTCGTCGACTGTAGAGAAAACAAGGTTGAGGGGGGAGAGGGAAGAAGCAGCCCCGGATGAGTTGCCCCCCCCTCTCTCTCTCTCTCCCTCTCCCTCTCTCTCTCTCTCTCTCTCTCTCTCTCTCTCTCTCTCTTGACTACTCATCCGCTAAGTCAACAGGTATACTCTGCCTTCTTCACTCTTCACATTCCAAATGACTGCTGGTGAATCGCTTATTTGAAGGAAGAGCAAATCCACATGTTCCATACAATTTCTTATCTGTTTCGTACTGTTTCATGCTGCGGCTTTGTGAATCTTGAATTTGTCACACTGACTAATTTATCTATCGATCATTGTGTTATCATTATATCGGGAGATTCATTTTTTAAAGCATGCGTGGAAATATAAAAAAAGGTCTGCCTCTATGCGCATATAGAAGATAATAAAGAATGAGTAAGAATACGCAGGATGGCAGCTGGCTGGCACCGCTTCAAGGGCGCCTCTCCTTACCCCGAGCTGGCAGCCAACGCAGACCGAAGCTCATTCACTTATGGATCACTAGCAAACAGAAGCTTCCGCATGAAATGGGTACGAGGAGAAAGAACGGTTTTTAGGAAGTCTTCGAATATCTCCTTGTGTGTTTATTGATTGAACATATATACATACATATATAGATAGAGGCACATTATCTGCATAACAATGTTGAATATGCGAACTATTGAAGGCTAAAATTTTGGTGAATTGAAACCAATTGCAGATTCAAGGAAGGCGAGACGAGCGAGCGGAGAAAGAAGTTCTGGAATGGATTGGAAGAGTGACCGGAGAAGATCTCCCCCTTGACAAGCCAGCACTCGCTGCTGAAGCACTCGCTGATGGAGTCATTCTGTGCAGGTGATTACGAGAGATGGAGATTGAGAAAGAGAGACAGAGAGAGACAAGAGAGAGAGAGACGGAGGAGAGAAGAGAAAGAAGGGAGAGAGAGCTTAAGACTAATTGTAAACGATGCCTTAATTGAGATTTGTGCAATCACTGAACAAGCACGCACTCGCGAAGAAAATCAGCACTCGCCCTTGCCGTTTTGCCGCTGCTGAGAACTTGGCAAACTTCCAAGATGGTTGGCATCTTCTTTCATGAGTCAATCCATTTGTTTCACAGGATCTGTTCATGCATTGCCTTGAAGGCCTGGTTGCCCTTGGTCTGCACCCCAGAGAGTTGTTCCGGGCGCCGGATCTGCTGGAGAAGAAGCAGCTGGAGGGACTCGTCCAGACCATGCTCATTCTCAAGGAGAAGCTGGAAAGGTAGTGACCGGTGGATGGAGCGGGGGAGAGTATGTTCATCCTTTCGTTTTTATCTGTTTTGTATGTACATATTAACTATCTGCTGAACAATTTACATAAAAGGATCAAAAATGCAAGAACGGTGTTCATGCATACGTGATGTGATCATGAGAGTTTCTGTATTCTTACTCTCTCTTTGCTGTCAAGATTATTCTGGACCAATTAAAACAGGCTTTTATGCGCAATCAGGTACAAGCCAATTCATGGCACCGAAGCAACTGAACATTTCAAAGAAATAACTATACTACAAATAATTGATTAAAACCTTGACATACCATGTTCAGTGGGGCATGTGGCATTATGCAGAATGCATTGAGAATGCTTAACAGTGCGAGCATAAACTCGCTATTTACAAGCAGAAAGTATTTTCAGCAGCACTAATAGCCATATTTCATTTTACATGAAAGAGCAGCGAGAAATGGCGATTAAAACGAATAGGAAGGATAGCTCAGTTCACATAAAATATCTGGTAAATGTGTTATTACAAACGGCGCGGGACTAGAACCGCAAAGGATATCAGTGAAATAGTAAGCACATTCACAGTTTGTGTGCGCGAGATTCGGCAGTAGATTCCAACGGATTGAAGAAGAAACAATCGCATTTCTGCGTCATTAGCAGAAATTGACTCTTTTGGCAACTGTCTACATTGCACGCTTTGCTTGCCTTCTATCGAGAGATAGAATGAGAGAGAAAATGACAGTGGATGAGGAAACGAAGAGCACGGAATGAAGAGAGTACGAAATGTCTTTGTAAGGAATGGGCAGAGAAGGAAACAGTTGAGCAGACGAAAAGAGAACAGGAAGCAGAGAGGGGGAAGAAGAGAGCAACGACGATCGAGAGAGAGAGAGAGAGAGAGACGAGAGGGACGAAGAGAGAGGGAGAGAGAGAGAGGGAGAGAGAGAGAGAGAGAGAGGAGAGACTGAGAGAGAGAGATTTAAGCACTGGACTGTCTCTGTTGCTGCTTCGCGACAAAGTAGGGATTCGGAGAGAGTTTCGGGTAGAGTCGCCAAGCGGACGATCGAGGGGGCGGGGTCAAGAGGGCCTGAGGTGGAGGAGAGCCTCGAGCGACTCCGGCTGAAAGACGTCAATTTTTTTTTTCAAGAAGCGTTTATTAAAATATTGGATTAATAAGAAAATCGTTTTAACTTTAGTGTTAGTGGATTGAGCTTTCATCCGTGCCGCCAGTTCCCTCCAACAAGAAAGTCAACATACCCGTGACGGTGACGGTGGCAGTTTGTCCGCCCACGGCGGGCTGCGGCAGCTCGGCGGCCGCTGGCGCCGTCGGTGTGTACGGCGGCGGCGGAGTCGAGACGCACTCGAGACGCGGCGGCCGGCCTGGCACTCGCCGCAACGCGATCGCTGCGCCGAGCAGCTGAGATGAGGGCGCCTGCTGCTGCTGGGGAGGCAGCAGGGCGGACTGCCCGGCCAGCTCGAGAGCTCTGCAAGAATCAGCAGCATTTTATAGGAGATCGATTATTAAATATAGCAACAATTACTCTTTCCAATAATTTAACAAGGAAAAGGAAACGAATGAGTGTCCACCCACCGTCTCAGCCGCTGGACGCAGTTGCGAGTGACTGGCGCACCCTCGTAGTTCATCAGCATGACATCCTGCAAGAAGAACTATTCATCAATCAGTCAATCATTCGATTCATGCGAGATAGAAAGTGATTGATGGTTCTACCTGAGTAGAGACAGCCGGCACCATTTCTGTGATCTCGCGATGGCAACCGAAGATGGCCGAGGCAGCCGAGGCGTAGGAAGAGTAGGAATCCGCGATGCCCTCAAGATACACTCTTTCTTTTCTTACTCAAGCAAAGACAGTTTAATCTCTCTCTCACTTCCTCTCACTCCCACTCGCTCTCTCCCTCTCTCTCTCTCTCTCTCTCTCTCTCTCATTCCATCTCTCTCTTCATTCCTCCCCCGTCTCTCGATTTCTCCCCCTCCCTTCTCTCTCTCTCTCTCTCTCTCTCTCTCTCTCTATCGTTCTCTTCCCTCTCTCTTCCTCTCTCTTCGTCTCTAGCAATCCGAACCTGCATGCCGCATCGATAGCGGAACATCTTGATTACTTCCATCTCCTTCTTCGCCTCTTCCAACTCAGCCTCTGCACTTTGAACTTCGATCGTTACCTGAAAAATATTCAAGTCACTAACAGTTTCCCATTTTACTCAAATATTTGATCACAAACCGTACAACCTTTATTTCTATTAATAAAATAAATCAATAACTTTAAAATGTCGATGTTAATGAATCCCTCTGACCTGCTCAAGTTGTCTCCTGACATTGACGAGATCGTCGGCCGATCTCCTCCTGAAGATGCCTCCACTGCTGCCACCCTTCCTGATGTTCTTCGCAAGTTTCTCCTGCTGCTCCTTCAGGCCGCGAAGCCTCCTCTCTGCCTCGTGCACCATCTTCTCCGCTTCATTCATCTTTCGAAGCTCCTGCAAAATTCAGTTTATTCAAGCTAAATTATTCTACTGATCACATCGGAAAAAATCGACTGATTCTCATATCAGTTTGTAGGGAACTTCTCAAATTCCGTGACAATTTCTTTGCGAGAGGCAAATTGTCCCTTCAAAATTAAGTCATCCATCCCATGAAACTACTAATCCCACCCCGAGGCATCAATCTCGGCCCGTCACTTTCTCCTGGCAGAACAATTCCTCGGAGATGTCTCTGAGATGGCGCAAGAAGGGAATGAGGATGAGAAGAGCAACAATGAGGGGAGAGTGCAAGAGCGTGAGAGAATTAGATACTAAGAGAGAGAGAGAGAGAGAGAGAGAGAAAGAAAGAGAGAGAGAGAAAGAGAGAGAGAGAACATGAATAGAGCGAGGTTGATGGATGCAATCTGGGAGCGGCAGGGAGAGAGTTCAATTAATCGAGCACTCGCGCAACATGAAAGCAGCAGGAAGGGAGAAGAGAAACCTTACTGGAGGACTACTTGTTAGAGACGAGCAGAGCGAGGATTCTGCAGGCAGCAGTCTATGTATAAGCATACTAATTGCTCTACAGAGTAAATGTGTCTTTCCCTCTCCTCAAGTCCCTACTTCTTCTCTACTTTCTCTTCTGTCTCTCTGTCCCTCTCTCTCTCTCTGTCTCTCTCTCTCTCGCTCTCTCTCTCTTAACCTCAATGTAGTATCGGTTGTCATTGGCGCACTGTGTCATGCGTGCGGAATGTATGCGGAATATCTCAGCGGTATGCGCGGCGACGTCATCAATGGCTGCGTTCCGCGACCGCCGCGCCCACGCGGAAAGCGCCGCCGCGCCTCGTCTCTGGGACTCCGCCATCCGAGACATCAGCTTGCTGAACAAAATCACAATATTTATAATAATAAAAATAATAAATTTCTTTGCATAGAAATAAATGAGTAAAATGCATGAAAGGTTTTTTGTTGAAAATAACGAGAATAAAGCGGGGAATAATAAAAAAAATAAGTAAAAGTGTACTCTGACTTAGTGATGGCCAGCTCGTCGAGGGCGTCATTGAGAGAGGTCGGCTGCCCGAGGCAGAGCAGCTTCCCATGCGAGCGGGTTCGTCGGCCAAAGGCCGCGCCGCCGAAGTCCCTCTCATCTGCAACATTTCATGCTTTATATCAAAGTATACTTGGATTCTGCTGCTATGTAATTTATGTGCTTCTTATTGTTAGCTTAGGGTCTAATAAAGACGATTAGAATGGAACCTGTGCCAGCGAAGACAGCGCCAGAAGAGCGCGTCTCGAGCGACCGGCGATTCATCTGCAGGAACGAGGCAGCAGCGTGGGGCAGCGTGGGAGAAGAGGGTGATTAGAGAGAGAGAGAGACAGAGAGAGAGAGAGTGAGAGAGAGATAGAGAGAGAGAGAGAGAGGGAGAGAGAGGGAAAGAGAGAGAGACGTCTAGGACAGAGAGAACGGCGAGGAGGAGAGACTCCTTCAGACTCTGCAAAATTAGAGAAATGAAGTGTCGAGGGAAAACTGGAATTATCCAAGGAAAGTCACGCCGATTTCAAAATGATTACTCAGCCACTGAGGAAAACAGTTGATTTGAAATGAACGAATGAAATCTTCTCGAAAATGTTACAAAAAAGACATCTGCTTCAATCTGTCACAACTAAGTCTGCGCTTTCAGGGAAAAGCTCCTACAATCTGCCAATAATTGGACTCTTCCGCCCGCTCAAAATGGGGAAGATTGGTAAACAAGGAATGGGGGATGAGGTAGCAGAGGAAGAAACCGGGAAAATATGAAGCAGCGAGAGAGAGGGGAGTGTGAAGAAGAGAGAAGAGAATGAGGAGAGAGAGATCAGAGAGAAGGAAGAGAGATCAGAGAGAAAGTGGGGAGAGAGAGAGAACAAGGAAAGGAGCCAGAGCGTGCATGAGAGGTGTTAACAAGATAAGCAAGGTCTGAGCTGTAAGGCAAACCAAGGAGATTCTCCAAGAGAATGGTCACAACGAGGAAAACGAGCCAGTCGGAGAGAAAACACTAAATAGTTTTCGCACAGAAATTTGAACGACAAATATAATTTGAGAGGGAAAGAGTGCGAGGAATATTTGTAAAAAAAATTCTTTCAACCATAGCTATTTTAGAACAATTCAAGAGAACACTTGATTCAGAGCGAGAGAGAACAAGAAAGAGAGGGAGAGAACGAAAGAAAAAGAGAGAGAGAACGAAAGAGAGAGAGAGAGAGAAAACGAAAGAGAGAGAGAGAACAAGAGAGAGAGAGAGAGAGAGAGAGATAGAAAGAAAGAGAGAGAGAGAGAGAGAGAGAGATAGAAAGAAAGAGAAAGAGAGAGAGAGAGAGAGAGAGAGAGAGAGAGACTGTTCCTTATTGTGACGCAGCTTCCGATAATTTTTTCTTCCTGTTTTCTCTGAAATCCACAAAGGGCGGCTTTCTAGCAAGCATAATAACAGAGCGCGCAGAATGAACAAAAGCACATGAAGAAGAAGAAAGCGAAAGGCCAAGAGATGGGTGGGTGGACTGAGAGAGAAGGAGCAGACTTTGTCTGGAAGGAGGAGGGGGAAATCTGAGTATGACCATTGGACGAAACCTCATCATGCACACCCGTAGCTGGCTAGCAACGGAGGGCGTTGCCGAGGCTGCCAAGGAGGAAAGCACAAATTGGAGGCTTCCATGCTCGTGCTGCTGAGTGTTCAGCATTAGACGAGAAGAGAACAGAATGTATTAGGCAAGGAAGCAAGCCCGAGGGCATATAGCTGTATAGTAGTAGCCTTTGGCTCTCAATCTCGCTCTCCCCTCAATCTCTCCCATCCTCTATCTCTCACCGCCCTCCCTCTCCTTATTAATCTCTCTCGCTTCCTCTCTCTCTCTTTCTCTCTCTCTCTCTCTCTCTTTTTCTTTCGTTTATTCATCTTTTTCAGTCCTACTAATATCTTCCACCCTCCCGAATCCCTCCGCCAAAGACAAATTCTTCTCGATAGGTCATCCTTGTACAAGGGGAACAGAGCTACAGAACTCACGAACACTTCCAAGATCGAGGAAGTAAATCTTTCGGAGAGACGACCAGGAGAAAGGTTTCCTACTAAAAAAGCAGGGGGAAATTTACTAAACTGGGAAAAGTTTAGAGATCAACGGCATCGTTTATAGTGGAAAATGTGAGTACAGGCGTACACTTTCATGGAAACTACCGCGCGGAAGGACATCAAAGACGGGCAGGTTCAGTGGGATTAGGAAGAGCATTTAGTTGGTGGGCAGAGAGGGAAGGAGAGGGGGAGAGGGAGGGAGAGGGAGGAGAGAGAGGGAGAGAGAGCGAGAGAGAGAGATCGGTTGGTCATCAACGTCAGTGGCGCGGACGAGCGGAGAGCTAACAAGTGGTGTGGGTGAGAGAAAGAGAGAAGGAGAGAGAGCGAGAGAGAGAGAGAGAAAGAAAGTGAGAGGAGAAAAAGAGAGAGAGAGAGATAGTGAAGAGAGAGGGGAAGACGAGTCAAAAGAAAGAGATCTACACGGAATACGGGAAAGCGTCGGCAACGACCCAATGCACACGGCGGCATCTTCTTTTGACAAGGATGGGAGTCCTCTTCGAGGGAGAGAGAGAGAGAGCGAGGGGAAGTATTATAATGAGGGAGAGAGAGAGAGCGGAGGACTGATTGAGAAAAAGAGAAAAGACATGACAGAGAGTGTGAGAGATAGGGAGAGAAAGACAAAGAGAGCCATCTGCTGACCCAGCTCGACCTCGGCAATAGACAGGCAAAAGAAGCAACGAAGGAGGAAGGACAGCCTTATCCGTGCACTGGCACTTGACCGGTGGAGAGGGAGGAGAGAGCACCAGAGAAGCAGAGCAGAGGAGAGAGTGAGGGAGAGAGGGGAGAGCATGGAATGAAGTTAAAAACAACGTCTCGAGGTGACCGAGAAAGGTTTGACGATAGCAAAGTTGGTGATAAATGTGTTATTCAAGAGAGTCTGAGAGTAGTTGTTATCATTAGGATATGTATGTTGAGAAGGCTGACAACGGGTGATTTCTCAAGCACCCACTTGCGAGCAGTCAACCCATTTGCTGCAAACCTGGAGATAGTGATCTCCCACCCGCCAGTTAGCCAGGGCAACAAAATTCAATTTTTCTCACTGCTACTCTTTCTATCCATTCTATCTTCTTCTCTCTCTCTCTCTGTATTCTCTCTCTCTCCATTCTCTCTGTTTATCTGGCATTCTTCTTCTCGCAATCTCACCCTCTCTCTCTCTTTATTGACGTCTCTCTCCATTGCCCCATTCTAGTATTCAATCACTTTTCGTTGGGAGATGGCTGTCTTTTGAGTCTAGTCCGGCAAGCCGAGCAGGTCTGCGTGAAATGGTCTGCTGAAGAGGTCTGGAACCGGAGGGAGAGGGGGGGAGGAGAGCGAAGGAGATGAGGATGGTTATTCGGCTTGACTGGCCTCAGGGCAATTGGGGGGAGGGATGAGCAGCAGATCTGACTTGGCGTGCTGGCAACGACTGAACGTTCAGTCTAACTAATTTCAGTCAAGAAGAAAGAGGGAGAGCGATTGCTTCGGATGGAAGCATTTATAGAAGGAAGAGAGAAAGAGACAGAGAGAGAGAGAGAGCGAGAGAGAGAGAGAGAGGGAGAGAGAGAGTGCATAAGGCGTGACAGAGAAATGATGAAGAAATAGAGGACATTCCGCATTCTTCTGCGCCTCAGGCAATTATCATATTCTCGAAGAGCACTCTGTCCTTTTGATTTACGGCCTTACGATGGGCCGTAAATCAGGCTCAAACATTTATTCTTCGTGGAAAGAGAGAGTCAAGCATGCCAAGACCATTGGATAGCATTCTTCTGATTGTGAGATATACAAGATGGAGTACTGTACTTTCATCTGCCATTCCAGAGTTCAGGACGGTTGCCGGGCTGACGTTATCCCGCACTAATGAAGAATTAATGACGACTTAGACAAGAGAGGAGAAGATAAATGAAGAATGGAAACGGGGAAAGGCGACTTTGTGGTGTTCGACAGAGAGGATAAGAGACAGCGAGAGATAGAGAGAAAGAGAGAGAGAGCACGAGAGAAAGAGATAGAGAGAAAGAGAGAGAGAGTGATAGGAAGAGATAAAGGAAGTGAGAGAGCGACAAAAAGGAAAGAAGCAGAAGAAACAGCGCATGCGAACCTCGCTTCCATCATTGGCCTCATCTCTCTATTCAGCTCATTCCATTATTTATTCGCTCGCCCATCTCTCCGCTCGTTTCTGCCATCTGTTCAATGTCGCCTATTACTTTCTCTCATGACTCTAACCAAGTCATTCTCCCCTTCGCTTTGTCCCTCTCTATCATCTCAGCTCCTCTCTCTGTTAATCTCTCTCTCTCTCACTATCTCTCCTTTCTCTTTCAATCTCTTCATTCCTCGATCTCTCTCTGTCTGCGTGAAGTCTTTGACCGCGAGTATAATCGGCGGGCTCTGTGAGTGTTTTCAAGTGCGCGTCATTTGTTACGCCGCGAGGCACTCGACCAGAGAAGAAGAAGAAGAAGCGGGGAAAGAGTAAGACAATCGTTGTTAGGCTGGGCAGAACAATCACGGGAAGGATGAAGTCACTGAAGTAGAGAAGGCCAAACAGAAGAAACTCCAAGTAGAAGAGAAGACAAACCGGCAATTCAAGACTGGCGTAGCAAAATTGGAATATGTGTGCATACAAAGTCTCTAGCGGAGACACAGATAAAGAAATAATGCAAGAAATTCCAAATACACTGTGCACAATGTGAAAGTTGCGCATTTCGTATTACTAAGGCCCGTAGAAATAACCTGGATTGAGAAAAAATGGTGGGGGCAAAGGGGATAAGGTAAGAATGATGGAGAGGTAGAGAAAGAGAAAGAGAGGGCGTGGAGAAAGAAATAGAGAAAGAGAGAGAGAGAGAAAGACAGAGAGAGGGAAACTGTAGCCGGAGTGTCTTAGAACAGACTGTGAAGTGTTGTGCCTACAACAATATGCAGAATTCGAAGGGCTGCTCGTATTTGTCCTCCTCCAGAGACGGAGCAGGTCAACAGCATTCATAGTTGTGTTTGCCGTTGTGATGGTTATGAGATTGGAACTGAGGTGGAAGGGAGAGAGTGGGAGGGAGAGAGAGAAAGAGAGAGAACGAACGGAAGGAAGAGACGGCGAGGGCAGATTTAGAGATATTTTTGTGGTATCGGAGCCCAAGGATAAGATGGTTGTCGAATGCGGGTGCGAGAGTCTTCAAATCTTGCTTCGGATGTGAGATAAGCTTGTACAGGTAGGGAGATAGAGAGAGATAGAGAGAGAGAAAAGTGAGAGAGAATGAGAGGCCACTTACCGCCTCTCTTCGTCTTTCCTTCCAGAGTCATCCGGCGTCTCCTACATCTGATATCGCCAAAGAGGCGTCGTCCACAAGGTGTGATTGTGACCGAGAGTGAAAAAAACAGAGGGAAAGGGAAAGACAGAAAGAGAGAGAGAGAGAGAGAGAGGGAAAGAAAAAAAGAGAGAGGGAAAGAAAGAAAGAAAGAGGGAAAGAAAGAAAGAGAGAGGGAATGAAAGAGAAAGTTAATGAAAGAGAGAGAGAGAGAGAAGGAATGAAAGAGAGAGAGGGAATGAAAGAGAGAGAAGAGAGAGAGATCTGACCAGTCGTGTCTGCTTATCGCATACAACTTCCATTTGCACATTCAAAACAACGCTTCAGGCAAAGATACGCAGAAGGCCAAATCACTTCCGGCAGAATCAGAAAAGGAGGGAGGCACTCGTGAGACCCAGCAGGATTTCTGTGCAAGCGAACGTTTTGTTTTGATGGGAGCCTTCTCTTCCTGATCCTCTTTTGTATGAGTGAGAATGTGAGCAGGTGGTGATCGTTGTAGAGAGAGAGAGAGAGAGAGAGAGAGAGCGAAAGAGAGAGAGAGAGCGAGAGAGAGAGAGAGATAGAGAGAGAGAGAGGGAGAGAGAGAGACAGAGGGAGAAAGGATGGAAAGAGAGAAGATAGTAAGAAAAGGATAAATAGAGAGGGGGAAGACAGATGAGAAGAGAGTGATATTCAGACGAAACTGACGCGATATTCCCACCGAGAAAAACACGAAGTTCTGAAACAACCGTCTAGAGAATTCGCCTTTTCTTTCACGAAGGGTGCAACAGATTGGGAATGAGTCCTCTACCTCCATGGCTAGAAGGTCAGCCGTGTGAATGAGCAGGGGAGGAGAGAGAGAGAGAGAGAGAGAGAGAGAGAGAGTGGGGGAAAGAGAAGTGAGAGGGAGAAAGGGAGGAACGTGATACGAGAGAGAACGGGACATAGAGAGAGTGGAAAGAGAGAAGGAGACAGGGTTCCCTCTCGATGCTAGCAGGTGCTCATAATCCTATTCAGGCCAAATGTGGAGAGACTCCCGAGGGAAGAGCGCGGCAGAGACTGGCAGTAATGAGTGCATGGCTCAGCAGGGAGGTTAATCATCAACATCTTGAGCCCTTCGAGGTCATCTCGAAAAATCACAACATCGCTATGCACATCACAGGATCTGAGGCTTCACCCTCCTCTCACCCAGTTTCCTTCATTACAATTACAAGCTTGTAATTCACAAAGAGTAGAAAACTCAAAAAAATTAACCATAAGAAACGCCTGTGAGAATTCTGAATATAATGAGTGTGACCATAACATTCACCATCGAAATCAAATATAATTGCAAAATTGAACTGATATCAATGAGAGAAAAAAACGGATAAATAGGAAAAGATCATCAACGACAGGCAAGGAAATGAAATTTTCCCTATTCTTATTTCTAATCTCTTTGGGTCTCTCCCCTTATTTTCCGCTATTTCCAGCTGGAGATATTGCTTTAACATTTCCTTCTTTCGTCTGATTCACAAGGAAAGTCACACTAAATAGTGCCAAAGCAACATCTGTTCATGGGAACAGAGGCACCTGCCAGGGATAGAGAGAGAGAGAGAGAGAGAGAGATGGATAGAGAGAGGGAGAGAGAGAGGAGAGGGAGACGGAGAGAAAGCCGAGTAGAAGAGATGGAGTGTGAAGAAAGGGCTGGAGTAACCAGCGTGAGGGTGGGCAGCTGCTGACTAAACATGGGGTGCGAGTAGCCAGTCCCCAGTCATAAGTGATGAGAGAACGTGAAAGGGAGGGAGAGAAAGAGAAGAAATATGGGGTCAAGCCTGAGATGCTCTAGGAGGCAATATCAGACGGGGAGATTGTGTGCATTGAGGAACGAGAGAAATCCGTGCTCGTATCTGTACCCCGGGAGGAGAGAGGACGACTGGTTTTATTCGTGCTTTTCTCACATTTCAATCTCCGCCGCCGCCTTCTCGTTTTCATCTCCCACACTCATTCTCTTACAATCACAGTAGAGACGTGGAGACACACGGACGTGTCACTCGCTCGTTTTCTAGCTCTTTTCCCCTCTCTCTTTCTCTCTCTTTCTCTCTCCCCCTCTCTCTCTCTCTTCCTCTCTCTCCCTCTCTCTTTCTCTCCCTCTCTCTCTCTCTCGCTCTCTCTCTCTCTCTCTTTCTCTCTCCCTCTCTCTCTTCCTCTCTCTCCCTCTCTCTTTCTCTTTTTTGAGCTCGACGTAGAAGCCGGCACAGAAGCAAGCATCATGTAGCGGAAGTTCCAGATATGTAACAGGTGGACCTGAGAGAGGGACAGAGGAATTGAGAAACTGCGTTTAGAAAAAAAAGAGAAGAAAAATGGAGCATCTACAAGGTTTAAAGGAGAAGGCGAGTGAAAGACAACTCCAATGTTTAGAGAAGGAACGTAGCCGGGAAGGAAAATACTAAATGAATGAATAGAAGAGGAGGAGGTAAACAGATGGAAAAAATAAATAAGATTCAAGCAAAATGAGGAAGACCCTACAATAGAACAATTGAGAGAGAGAGAGAAAGAGAGAGAGAGAGAGAGAGAGAGAGAGCGAGAGAGAGTCATAGAGCGAGAGAAAGACCTTGTGAAAAGGCAAAATAATTCGGATAGGAATCGTAGACTATTTTGAGAGATCGTATAAACGAGTCCTCAAAACAGCGACGAGCCGTGCACAAAATGCAGTCAAGGTGACCAAGGAAGAGAGATCGTGGGGACGAGAAAAGAAAGGTCCGTGGTTTGGAAGAGAATTTGAGAGCACATCAAGAATCAGCCGCAGGTTCTAAGTTATGGCTTTAAAAAAAAATTATTTACACTATCTGGACACATTATATTGGAACAATTCGGGATTCCTAGAGGAGCAAGCGACAGAGAATAAATACAGATAAAGAGTGGGAGAGAGAGAGAGAGAGTCAGAGAAAGAGGGTGGAGGAGTAAGTAAGAAAGCAAGAAGAGATGGATGGAAAGGGACATGGAAGGAGATGGCAGCGCGACCCCTTACTGAGTGCCACAGTCCTGGCCCAGCATAGCATCCAAATGTCTTTGTGTGTCCACCCACTCTCTCTCTCTCTCTCTCTCTCTCTCTCTCTTTCTCACACTCTCTCCCTCTTTCCCTGATTCTCTGTCTGTCGCTCTCCACTGATCTCTCACACTATATTGCTCTCCAACACATTCCTCATTATTCCTCCCCACCATGCCATTAGCACGATCTCATCGCATCTTAGCCTCTCTTCATCTCTCTGTCTCGCGCTCTCCTCTCTTACGCAGTCTTCTCTCTTCGCTGACCTAGCACCCTGCTCTCCTCCGGATGCTCCTGGCTCAATCTCTTCGCCTTTACCATTAGTCCATCCACAACACTGTACTCAGTATAGGTTCTTTTTATTCAGAACAGCAAATGCAGTGATATAAAGTCCCATTTTCACTCTTCGCTTTCTAGAATTCGGATTCGTTCGAAACGTTCAACTAGCAGCCTCACCGAAGAACTTCGCTTATTCGTAAAACAAAACTATTTCTCATCATTGTTCTCATGATCAATCAATAATTTTAAGTTTTTTTTTTTAAATTTTACTATAGTATATCGGACCTCTCGGCCGCCATGTGCCGCATGAGTCTTCCCCTAAGCCTCCTCCTTATCCGCCTCCTCTCCTCTCTCCGTTCCCTGCCCTTTCCTTAATCCTGCGCGCCCTCCAGCACTTTCACTGTCCTCTCGTTATGGAGTCCCTGCTCAGAGCCGAGTGACAAGCAAAGAGCAGGAAAGAGTCTGAAAAGCAGAAGGACTCGATTCATTGATGGGAAATGAAAGTCCTTCGTCTGTGGCAGCAACCGTTGTGAGTTGATCTGCCGGCCAAGAGGAGCATTCGCCAGTCCAGTCGCCAGTGAAGCCCGCTCCTTGCTCGTGAGACTTTAAGAAAGCACCCGTTTTTATTTATTTATTTTAGTCCTCTGTTGCAGTCAAAGAGAGATAAAAGTGAGATTCACTCAAGAAGTAGCAATTCATGTAACAGAGTAGAAAATATTTATCTATCAATGATGGTACTATTTATATAGATGATGCTTAGAACAGTAATTTTCACAAGAACAAAATGAAGAGATACCAGCGGCCTTGATATCCAGGGACGTTTCCGTTGATCTCCTCGGAGATCTCCGCCATGCGAACGAAGGCACTGCTCGCGAAGGCAGCGCGTTGCGGACGAACGCGCCAGGCGGAGACGCGTGCAAAGCGGAAGCGGCAGGGAAGGGAGCATGGCCAAGTGGCAAGGAGCCACACGCCATAAGCAAGCATCAAGAAAGGAGCCTTATTGATAGAAGCGGAAGAGCTACTCGTCCTATTAGTAGGAAGGTGCCAGTTGATTGTCAATGACGAGAGAGTGGAAATGAATCATCTAGAGGGAGGACGAACTTTCACTCGACAATGCAATCAATGCAAATATCCAGTTGTTTTATTAAATGGATTATTCTCAATCAACTCTAGGCTTAATTCCCCCAATCGAATGTGGAAGAAAACATGGTGAAGAATACGGCGAATACTTAGCGGGTACCGCGAGTTTATCGAATAATAGAGTTGGGACTAGTGAAGGAGAGAAGTGGGTGGCGTCAGGGGAGGAGATCGAGGGGGGAGATGTCGATGAGAGGGATGGGAGTGGAAGAGAGGAAGGAAGAGTGAGACTCCGTTGCCTCAGGAACGGTCTTTGCCACTCGAGTTGTTGTTGTTCTTCCGGTTGTTCCGGTGGCTGCTCGATCGCTCCTGCTCAGCAGAAGAACGAGGTGCTCGCAGACTCTGCTGCAAGAGTCATCTTTCTCTCTCTATCGCTCTCTCTCTCTCTCGCTCTCTCTCTCTATCTCGCTCTCTCTCCTCTCTCTCATTTATTCCCTCTTCTCTCTAACATCATCGTCCTCCCAATCGAATGCCTGGCGGGCAGTGATTCCCTCCTTGTCGCAGATCTCATGCAGCTTCAGGAGAATCTGGTCGTAAGGCGGTTCGTCCGCGTACGCCAGCCCGTCCACGATTCTGAATCATTTGGCTTAGTAAGAATGCTCTGAGAGCTGCTCTGCTTCTCTTCTATCAAACTGACGTGAGAATGTTGTCGTAGCATGAAGGACACTGTTCCAGAAAAGTCGCTCGCTGGACACCTTCGCGAGCTGCTTGCTTCAGCTCAAAGACTTTCCCTCGGTCTGGAATTACAAGGATTTAGCTCATATATCAATTAGCAGTTAAATGATATTTATTTGAGAACATATTTCGAGTAGATAACCGGGGACGCTTCGCCAGGGCAGCTGTCCCTTGGTGCCCTCGACGAGGAGATAGAGCCAGCTCTCCACGTCGTCCCTTCGGCCCAGGTCCCTCCGGCGGCACGAACCCCAGACTCCCGTAGCGGTTCGTGCCGCGCCAGCCAATGTCCGGCCGGGCAGGCACCACCTTTCCGTGCTCAAAGGAATCCAACTCAATCTCCTTTCCCCGACTCTGCCTTCCTTCCTTATGGATATGTACATTTCCCTTGTTCACGCATCTCCTTTCAATTGAGCGGTCGCGGTGAGAACTCTTCCCTCCCACGCTGTCCATCCCCTCCTTACCGAGTCCCGGTACTTGCGCGCCAGGCCGAAGTCGAACATGAAGATCGTCTTCTGCTGGCGGTTCTCGCGGAGACCCGGTGCGAAGTTTGACGGCTTGACATCACGAGAGATGTATCCGAGGTTATGCATCTCTCGAATGGCCTGCAAAGAGAGAGTGAGAGAGAGAGGGTGAGGGAGGCAGAAGAAGATGGAGAGAGAGTGAGAGAGTGAGAGAGTGAGAGAGTGAGAGAGAGAGTGAGAGAGCAGAGAGTGAGAGAGAGAGAGAGCAGAGAGACATGACATCCTTGGTCGACCTCGATTGTCTGGATGCCGACGCGGACGGCGGTGGAGAGCGAGAAGCGGCGGTGTTCCATGTCGTTGCGCAGCTTGTGCAGATCGCTGTGCAGCATCGTCATGACGACGAAGGCGAAGTCCGGCCGATTGGTGCCCTGCAAGCACTCCTTTTCCCTGTTTCTACAGTAGGCAGCACTTCAACATCACACCCACCGAATATATCTATTCCCACACGCAGTCAGGATACGGTAATAGGGTCTTGTGAACACAAAATTTCCGATCAATACCGCCTCTGCGAAGAGTTTGCGCGGTCTATTAGCGATAAAAAAGGGTGGGGCGGGAGTATGAATGCACTGAGTTACCAGTTGGGACTGCCAATTGGTTGTCTTGTATGAACATTTCATCTCATCGATGGTTGAGAAGTCTTGCCGCCTGGAATGACTGACATAGTCGATGGCGCGGCAGAAGTGGCGCATGTTCATACTTTCAGCCGCCTTCAGCACTTCCAGCTCCAGACCCAGCATCGAACGGGAGAACTTCTCCACTTTTATTGCCACCGACCTGAAGAGAGAAACACTTTGAATCTCGTGCAAAGTAGATGCAACTATTCCTCATCCGTATATGGCCTAGAAATGACATCCCAATGTGACAGAAGATTGACCTTCCATCACGGTCCTTGCTCGCGAAAACGGTTCCGTATCCTCCGTCGCCCAAACTCTCCAAGAGGGTATACGGGCCAGTTTGACAGTCAATATTGTCGTTGACCACAGGAAGGCGGTCATCTGAAGAGTAAGAGAGTGATCGAGATGAAGAGAGAGAGCTACAGAGAGAAGGGAAAGCAGAGATGAGAGAGTGTGTGAGGAGGAAGAGGGCCAGAGAAACGGAGTAACCCTGAATGCCGCCAGCCATTCGCCTTCAACAATGGCGACGATCAAGTCGGTTATCCTAGAAGAGTGGGAAATAATGAAAAAACACACGATTAACGCTCTTTTATAGTTATCCTTATCCGGTTTTTGGACTGTTTTTATAATTCGCAGATTTGCACTTATTTTCGACAATTGCACTTCAAGGGCAGCTGATTAAAGGACAAGAAACAAGAAATGCTAACTTATTTTTTCAATGTGAAATTTCAAGAACATGAGAAAAGAATTTTTATTCTTCCGAAATTTAATGCCAGTATTTTGTCAGTGAGGATACGCCTTTTTAACTTGTTTTAGTGATCGGCGGAGATAACGAAGATAAAATAGTTAAGAAAGATAATTTTTATCACATCGTTTCAACATGAACAGGCAAGGAAATAAAGCAATCAGCAAGTGACAGCCCGAGTACTTCTTCTGTCTGTGGACATCTCGGCCTTCCTGAACGACGTGACTTGGGTTGCTCTCTTTGGCTGACATCTCTCAGGGAGAAGTCCTTGCAGAGCTTGTCGGTACTCGCTGCTGCAATGTTCAATCGTAAGAAAGAGAGAGAGAGAAGAAAAGAAGAGGCAGGTTGCAGAATTCTTGGTCCCCTTTTCCAATCAATGAATTCCTCCTAGGAACCTCGTTGTATAAAAGATGAAGACATTGACGCAGAGAGAAGTGTTGGCGAAGAAGCCAGAGATGAGGCCACCGATTACCTAGACACCATGATATGAGTGTAAGAATGATGCCGATCAGTCACTAACCCTCCATATGCTTGCATGGTCGATGAACTCGATGGCAACCAAGCTGAGGAAAAAGGTTGAAGTCCATCCTCCAGCGACAGCGAAAGCGACGATTCGTAAAGAACGGAAGATCCGCGCAGCGCTTTGGCCCAGCTCTGATTTCAGTCCAATTCGCTTTGACTTTCACGTCCATCCATTCAGATAGATTTAGAAGTTAAACACGTAAACATACCGAGTTTTCCTAGTTTATGAGCGACCAAAGCATAGACGAGCAAAGTGAGAAGATTGATGAGAAGAGTGCCGTAAATGAAAATGTATTTGGCCTTTCTTTGAAAGACTTCGCCGAGGATGCATGCAATTGGCCTAAATAAGAGCAAGATTTTCATAGACCTTCTATATTTCTACATACATACTAGATGTAAGCACGTTTTGAAGCAAAAGAAGGCTTACTCTTCCGGTAGTTGACTCCAGGCAACAACAAGGGAACAGACAACGTACAGCGCGATAATAACGAAATGAATCGCCAAATATAACACATTGCTTTTGCGGTTGTAACTAAATAGAAGTAATGTACGATTTAAGTTGTACATAGAAATGATGGGGTTTTCAGCCTCACTAATGCGGGAACGTGCAGCTGATCCATCGATCTGCTGAAATCGACAACATTGTCAAAGATCCACCAAGCATGCCGATCACAGGAATTATCTGCAAGTTATGAAAGAGTACAAGAAGTCTTTTATCTATTCAAAGAAATTTGTAATACCACCGCAGAAACAGAGTGTTCCAGATTGAAAGAAGAGTTAGAGAGTAGATGGAGAAAAAGAAAGAATACTGACCATTAGATAAAAGCAATCCAAGGGAGGACCAGCTGCAATGAAAGCGAAGAAATTGTAGACCATGGGGATGTGACCAAGGAGATGAATTCCATCCAGAAAAGAGCAAAAGGCGATCAGAATGTTGCATGGGCCGTGAAGGGACCTGAGAAATTCAATCTACGAGGAATCCACGACGACTGTGACGGTAGAGACAATCTGTGATCTCTTCAATGTTTTCCAGATATTACGCGAATCAAAGTGACCTGTTCTTAACCGTAGCCACGAGGATGAGAATGTTTCCAACCAGGCCGATCACGACGAACAAGATGTAGATGGACATAATGGAGTTCAGCAGAGAGTTCAGATCCATTGAAAGAGTCTCTCAGAATACCACTAGCCCCTTAAATGTTTATGGAATTAGCAGCAAATGGTCAATTTATCCTAAAGCACGAAATTGGTGAAAAATGTGTTGTTGAGAAGCAAACGCAATGAAGCCCTGCAGTAGGATGGGAACTTTTTTTAGGGAAATTATTTTATTTGGGCAGTTATCAGTATCAGAAAGCATGAATATTCTTTGGCAGTAAAAAAATGGAAATCTAGCTGTTGTGCTAGCACCTATTCAATGATGTGTCCATGAAGGCTGTAATATCAATGAAAGTGTTCTTTTGCTGGGGCTTCCCAAGTTGTAGACTCCTAAAACTATAGTACAGCAACAAGTTCTCTCATAATCATCTCCTCCTTTTCCAAGCGGTATATTTCCTGAGAAAGTGTGCATGGTTTTAACAAGATAATTGAACAAGTAGAGTGAAGTGAGGAGGACAACTCATCATACTCGAACTAGAATATAACTATAACTCGTTTTCTGATGGAAAGAACCTGAATGGACTTTCACAAGGATTGTCATGAGATTCCTCTCCAAAGCTAACTTGAAGTCTGCTGGATTCTCTTGCAAATGGAAGAGACCAATGAACAAAAGGATTCCATTGCTGGAGTAAATTCAGTGCCAGCGAAGAAGTTGTGCCGCGTGGGAAGGTGGTCGAGGAGTGGATTCCATGCAGAGTAGAGCAGACGGCGGGCAGGGGGGGTTGTGCACTCGTGAGTTCAATTGACAATGGAAGTAGATTTGTTTCATCTTTGATCATATAAGAACATTGTCAAAGACATCCACCTCAATATAGTAGGCAGCTCAATAAAAAATTGTGTTGCTTTTCCAATGGGGGGTTACATAGATTTCCCTGAAGAATGCGCTGTAAGCAAGACAATCTCTCAAGTACTTCTTCATTACATGTAGCTAGACACCATTTAAATGTGAATATGGGTTTTATCCATAACATTGTCATGCATCAAATTAAAGATGAATGTATGTACATACATATGTACAACTTCTTCACAGCCTAGTGAACAGAGGAAGCAAGGGTGGAGAATTCTAGAAATGAGGAATTACTCGGCTGCTTCCTCTGCCTGAAGACATCTCAGCCTTTCTGAATAACGCAACTTGCGAAGCGTTGTTTTGAAATCTCTTGGGGAGAAGTCCTTGCAGAGCCTGTCGATACTCGATGCTGCAATTGTTGTGAATTACGAGGGTTCCTACAGAAGCGGCCTTTCAGAAAGAGTCTTGGTTCACTCACATTATTAAATATACACTCATAATACAAAAATATTGAAAGAACAGAAGAAAACGCAACCTTGTCGCATAAAAGACGAAGACATTCAGACAGAGTGAAACATTGACGAACATCCCAGCGGCCAGCCAACAAATTACCTGTGAAAGGCTTTTGTGTACATCATAAGGTACTCTTTGACTAATAGCGCCCAAATATGCGAGAAAAGGACTGACACTCCAAAGACTCCTGCGGTCAATGAGAGTGAAGTTGATGATACCGAGAAGGAAGGTCGATGTCCATCCACCAGCCACCGAGAAAGCGACGATTCGGACTGAGCGGAAGATCCGCGCACTTTGGCCAAGTTCTGTTGGGGAATATTCCATTGAACTTGTGGTGTAAATTGGAAGTGACTTACTAAGTTTTCGTAGTTTCTGGGCAACTAAAATATATACGAGCAGCGTGAGGAGATTGAGAAGAAGAGTGCCATAATAGTAAATATACTTTGCAGTTTTGCGAAAGACCTCACCGATAATGCATACAACTTTCCTGAAAAGTGTGAGATGGCGGCTTCGGAGACAAATATTGAGAAGATAAATCACGTACTCATTAGTGATTTTACTCCAAGCGAAGAGAAGGCAACACACAACGTAGCTAGTGATGACAATGAAGTGCAGAGTCAGGTATAATCGGTTGTTCTTGCTGTTGTAACTGAATGAAAGCAGGCCTAGAATATGCATGATTTCGTGTACAACACTGTTCAGCTCTCACTAGCGTGGGAACGTGCAACTAATCCACCGGTCCACTGAAATCGACAACAACGACAACGATCCGCCCAGCATTCCCATCATTGGAAGAACCTGTAATCAAACAGCAAAATATGCATGGGGAAGAAGAGAGACCTCCTTCTCCTCTGGGTTCATCACCTCACCAGCAAATTAAAGCATTCCATTGCAGGAATAACGACAATGCCGGAGAAGAAGTCGTAGACCATAGGAACGTGGCCGAGGAGGTGAATTCCGTCTAGAGCAGAGCAAACAGCGATAAGGATGTTGCAGGGACCGTGCAGGGATCTGCGTCAGCCAATGAGAATTACATTAGTTTGCTATTTTCATGTATCTAAATAGTAAATATGCCTGGGCTAGTCTACCTAATATTAAATCAAAATGTCCTACCTGTTCTTCAAAGTAACAATGAAGATGATCAAGTTTCCAAAAAGACCAATAATGATGAATAATATGTAAAGCGATATTATCGCGTGGAGTATGAAGATAAGGTCCATTGATATAGCTTAGATAAATATAAGGTAAATTTCTTGATCAGTTGCAGTTGACAGGAGGATTGAAGTATTGAAATATCTTTTCGACAGATGTGATCTAACGTAGACACTCAAGGAGAGATGTCTTGGCTTTGAATACTGCCCTGATATGGAATGGATCTCAGCACTTGATTCTTCATTTTCCTAGCATTCTACCTTTGACATTTCTTTGCTAGCTGACAGAATCCTCTGAAATTAATTGTGTTTACAGGAGTCTGACCAGGCGGCGTCAAATTGGATTTTCGCTTTGTTCCTTCCTTCTTCACCTTACATCGAGATCATAGAAGAACAGGGCAAAAGCTTTGATCTACATCATAAAGCGATGTCAACTGTCAAGCGATGTATTCTACCGTACGAAAATTTCTGCAATTCGTCGCAAATTTGCAAGGAAAAAATGTACGTTGTGGAATATTTGATGTTCTTTCAAACAACAAAAACGATAACAATATCGTAGGATCATCGCATCGATGCCCTTGCTTTCTGTAGTTGTTCTGTGTTACTTGACAATCTTGCATGGTTCAGATCGTATACATGTGTACATATGCATGTACATATGCAAGTTCATATCAAAATATTTATCTTTGGAATTTGTTTTCCGATTCTACTCCTGCTAACAACAGACTGAGATCCTCCATGTGCACATCGCGGGATTGAATAGACTTATCACAACTACTGTAATCGTTAAACTACATACATAATTGTATGTATGTCATTATTTGAAAAATTCACGCTGATAAAAGAAGCAAAACATGAAAAATGAAAGAGTACAGAAAACTATATCATTTCGAGCGAATTTATATAAATTCTCTGAGGGCTGCACCATTCGACATCATCATCAAGGCCTAACAATGGGCGACTGCTCGGGTGCTTCTTCTGTCTGAAGACAACTCGGCCCTTCTTATAACTTCTGCCGTGTTCGATGGTCGACATTTTGTAGGAAGAAGCCCTTGCAGAGCTAGCCGATACTCGCTGCTGAAACTTCGGCCAATATGTGTAATCATGAGAGGTACGAGGGTTTACAGATTCATTCGATAGTTCACTGTTGGCAAGTACAATAAACGAAACCTTGTCGCGTAAAAAACGAATACATTTACGCAGAGTGAAGTGTTGACGAAGACGCCAGCAGCTAGGCCAGAAATTGGCTTAATTATGAAGACAGAATGATGCGGAACAATCAGTACATGGGTATAAATTATTGAACGATTAGTTCGAGACGGCAGCAGCAACCACTTGCTCGTGCAAATACACAAGAATGCCACTGACAATCCAAAGGCCGGTAGGGCTGACGAGGAGACGGCCGGTGACTCCAACGAAGAAGGTGCACGTCCACCCTCCAGCCACTGCCACTGCGATGATTCTTACAGAGCGGAAAATCCGCTTTGCGCCACGACCAAGATCTGTTTTCAGCAGGTCGACATTTCCATTTTTGAAAAAGAACATACCGAGTTTTCGCAATTTATGAGCGACCAAAACATAAAGGAGCAGCGTGAGGAGATTGATGAGAAGAGTGCCATAATAGAAAATATACATGGCATATTTTTGAAAGACTGAACCGAAGATGCACACAACGTTCCTAAACAGCTGGCTTTATTGCTTTGGGAGCTTTTAAAAGAAGAAGAATATGACTTACCCATTAGATAATTGACTCCAAGTGAACAGTAGACAAAACAAAACGTAAGCCACGATAACCGCAGAATGAATCGTCAGATATATTCGACTACTCTTGCAGTTGTAGCTGAAAGGCTTCTTTGAATGGACAGTATTCTATAAACTGGCTAGGCCTCACTAGTGCGGGAATAGGCAGCTGATCCATCGATCCACCGCAATCGATAACATCGCAAATGATCCACCGAGCATGCCAATCAGTGGAATCAGCTACAAAGTTATATATACATATATATATATATATAAATATATATATTTTTTTTGAGATTCTGAAAGATTATTTATCTCACCAATAAATAAAAGCATTCAAAGGCAGCAGTAACTGCAATCCCAGCGAAGAAATTGTAGACCATGGGGATGTGACCAAGGAGATGAATTCCATCCAGAACGGAACAAATGGCAATCAGAATGTTGCAGGGACCGTGTAGGGACCTAATCAAGAATGGTCACGGATTAGTTATCTTTTGTCACGGACCAATGCATTACAATTGTTGATAGAAATTTTCGAAAAGGTCAAACCTGCTCTTCACTGTAACTACGAAGATTAAAAGGTTGCCAACAAGCCCGATAATGACGAATGATATATAAATTAAAATCATCACATTTAGTAGTATGACGAGGAAATCCATTGACAATGGTTGAAACTAAAGTAAGATAAAGAAATTTTAGAACGGAGAGATACTTAACTACAAGGTTCAACCTTTACAGGCGAAAATTCCAAGTTGTCTTTCCCTCACAAGTAAACAAGGCCTGTTCCTCCAAGTACATATTTACATACATACATACATGCAAATGTTCCCGTCATCATATTTTGATAACTATTCCCCTTCAAGGCATTAAATTGCGTTTCAGTTTTCAGGCAGACGAGATCACAGGTTAGCTAGCTAGATTTATCATAATAAGTGCTCACGTGTCGGCGACAGATTGGATTTTCGTTCGTTCTCTCGGTCTTATCCATACATCGCGATCAGCCACGGGTTCAAACTACATCAAAAGAGAGTGTTCCTTTCAACGACGGTGAGCAGCAATAGAAGGAAGCTGTACATACGATAGTAGTTTTACTATTTCGCCTGGTTAGAGTATATAAATATGAATCATTTCAAATATGTTTGTACGTACACATATACATACACAAGTACATATACAAATTTTGAAGAACCCCCCCCCCTTTCCAATAGTGCCCCCCTAAATAGACTAATACCTCAGCTCGAGACCTACTTCGAATGGATCCTGGAGGCATGGGATGCTCTTCCCAATGTACTGACTACAAATTCATTCAAAAGCTGCGGTAAAACGGATATTCCAGTAATGATACCACTGATGTTATTATGCTTTGTTTTAAGAGTGAAAATGTTGTTAACAATCTTTTAGAGTTTGACATTGAAAGACAGCACCCCTTCCTCTAATAGTGCCCCTCCCCTGCAAGGGTAATGAAAAAGGTACCCGGGGGTACTAATAGAGAAAATAAATACGGTATGTACATCATTCAGAAACAGCCAAAATGTGCAATCATCTTTAGGTTGAGCTTCGAAGCTTTTCTTTACAGACATGTAATCACTTTGCGTCTCTACTATTACATTGAATATCACAACAATATTTTCGACTCACAAGCATCAGCCCTTTATTTCTATTCTGCTCTAGCATTACTCCAGCTGCCAATTATTGTCACTATTTAACCTTATCCTCTGTTCTTCCTTCTGCCTAACCATAAGGTCGCTTCAGCTGTTTATATGTGGAAAATCAATTGTGTCAGCCCTATTGTGGAAATTTCTGATGGTAATGACGAATATTAGCGAGATACCAACGAAGCCGATTAATACGAACAGAATATAGATGGAGATTGCCACGTTGAGCAAGACAGCGAGGTCCATGTCAGGGGAAGAAGCTGAATTTGTTGCATACATACATATGTACTTACATATTGAAAAGAGATGACAAAAACCATCTACATATGAATGAAATTTGACCATGCATTGTTCACTTGAACAATTGAACGAATGCATTTGATAGATGAAATATGGTTTGTTTAGATCATAGGGATTGCTTTTTATTTATAGAGAAAACTGCAAGGATTCCCGAAGGGGTGAATGTGCTTTCCTGATATTAAAGCCTGTTTTATCTCTACCTATGTATGTACATATGAATCAATCTTCTATAACGATGTTAAAATATCATAAGATGATAGCCAACTTCATATGGTCCACTGACGATTCTTTCTGCCTCATTGTGAACTCTCTGTGTCTGTTACTGTCAAATTAGAATTGGCGTGTAGTCGCAGTTATGTTCAAAAAATTTACTTTCGTACTAATGAGGTCAACATTGAGCTTGCGCCGATGATGGATTGACGGAACAAATTTTAGATAATCGTCCAACTACTCAGAAAATGAATAGACATTCAGATGAAAGTACGTTAAAGAGACTGGCTTTCTCAATAATACAAAAATTGAGAATCCAAAAATAGATGCTTCGACTGCTTTTCAGTCTCGTCATCCAACAGTGGTACACACTGATTCTTGGTTTACCAGACGAACTAAGCAGATGTCCTTCTCATTTTTGTTGAGAATAGAGCAAACAATAATCACAATTAAATTATCTTATGTACAATATTGTGTCCGATTGTTCCAGAGCATCGCGTTCAATTGAATTACACATTTGAATACAGGCTTGTTGAGTGGAATTTGTACTGATAGGCATGAATTCGCCTTTGGAAAGGAACGTAACAAAATGGTTAGCCACACACTATGACCTTTATCCTGTCATATGTACAATAACGCCAACATTGCTGGGTCCACAATTAATTTGATTAGTCCAATTAATACGATTAATTAAATAAAATTAAATATTTCAAGCTCTAATCGCGGACAGGAGGACGCATTCTCTTGCAGTTTCCGTTACAGAGAAGTAATTTAGCGATATGGAATAAGCTTCCTCAAGTTTAACTGCGAAAAAGTTATAAAATGGCAAAAATTCAAAAGAGTGGTAAATTGAATGCTATGAACAATTCTGAAATTGTCCAAAAAAGAGATGGAAGCAAAATATAGCTGAATTATCACGAGTAACGATAAGCCTATACTCTCGGGCGTGCGGATGGGACGATCCGGCACCGCACCGAACAAATGCTGCTAAACGGTCAGTTTATCACATTTTCTCAATTTAACTTGATGAATGCTTATTTCATATCGCGACATTATTCCTCTATAAAGAAAACTGTAAGAGAATCCCTCCGCGCTCCACAACTTTAGTCTGACTTATTTAAATTAATTTAATTGTGTCTCTCATTACTCTAATTGTCATTTAACCTTGTACTCTATTCATCATTCTGCCTGAGTTCGCCTCAGCTGTTCTATGCAAAGTGGTTTGAGAAGTGTTTGGAGGTTTAAGTTGTTGAGGAATAAGTCCGAGTAGAGCGAGTCGATACTCGCGGCTGCAGTGTCCAATCATTTATACTTTGCATCAAAGCGTTCAACGACCTCGTGACGTAAAAGATGAATACGTTGACGCAGAGAGAAGTGTTGACGAACATGCCAGCGACCAGTCCCGAGATTACCTAGATGTAGAATATACATGAGATTATATGAAAAAGAAATCATCTAGGGATAAAGATAAATGAAGACTGACACTCCAAAGACTCTTTTGATCGATGAAGATAATGTTGAAGGTGCCAAGCATGAATGTTGAAGTCCAGCCAGCGGCGACGGCGAAGGCGATAATTCGAAGAGAGCGGAATATCCTCGACATGCTCCGGCCAAAATCTGAAGAAGGTCATATTTTATTCAGTTCAGTTTGAACAGCTTTCACCTCATACCGAGACTTCTTAGTTTGTGCGCGACTAAGGCGTAGACGAAAAGAGTAAGGAGGTTAATTAGAAGAGTACAGTAGATGAACATGTACTTGGCATGCTTTCGGAAGACCTCAGGAATCGTACATATAATTTGCCTGAATAGAGACTCTTTCTAGTATCTCCACAGATCGATACTACTTTTCTAAGAGAAAAAAATTAACGCACTCATCCGATAGTTGACTCCAAGCAAAAAGAAGACAACTTGCACTGTAAAAGGCGAGCACGGCCAGTTGAAGACCAAGATAAAATCGATCGTTTTTGCTGTTGTAACTAAGGAAAAAGAGCTTTGATAAACAGCATGATTCCCTGATGGGTCTAACTAGTGTGGGAAAGTGCAGCATAGCCATCGGTCCATTGATATAGAAAGCATGGCGAAAGATCCTCCAAGCATGCCAATAACAGGAATGATCTGAAAGTCGTAAGTTTGAGTTAGTCATTTCACTCTTAAATCCTCATTTGAAACTGACTGACTTGTAACTTGAAACAGTACAAGGCAGGAACAACGTGAATTCCCGCGAAGAAGTTGTAGAGCATCGGAATGTGGCCGAGTAGGTGAATTCCATCCAGCGCAGAGCAGATGGCGATTAGGATGTTGCAAGGGGCATGCAGGGATCTGATCCAAGGCCAGTCTGCTTTCGACAATCAGCCAAAAGGTAATTTGACAATACATATTTTAATTGCAATCTCACATATATCTAATTATATCGGTTCTATTTTTCATACTTATTTCTGACGGTAATGACGAATATGAGCGTGTTCCCAACGAAGCCGATAATTACGAACAGAATGTATATCGATATTGTCGCGTTGAGCAAGACAACGAGGTCCATGCAAGGAGAAGAAGCTGAATTTGTTGACCGGTTAGTGGATGGTGCATGGTGATTATGCAAGAATGAGATGAGGAAAACTATGTATGTAATAAGACAATGCTTTTTGACGATATCGGTACATTGTGCACTTTAACAATAGCATTTCGACATATGAAATATGGCGTGTGTAGATCACTGGGATTAATGGAGAGGGTAAATGGCAACGAATTCCCGCGATGTGAACTTTCTTTTTTTTATATGAAGGTTCGTTATATATCTTCCACTTATGTAAAAAATCTATGTCATCTACGTACGTTTTCTATAACGATGTAAAAAATATCATAGGTTTTTTACTCTGCAAAAGTTCGTATGGTCCACTCTGGATACTTTTTGCCGCTTTGTGAACTCTCTGTGTCTGTTACTATCATAGAATCGGCGCGTAGTTTCATTTAAATTCAAACATTAGTTGAATTTTTCATGTTTCATCTTTAAGTAATAAACATTGAGTTTGCGCAGATATTCGTCCAACCAATCAGAATATAAATGGTAAAAGGCTTCAAAAGGAATGTACTTTAATGAATTTGGAAGGCTTTCTCATTATTAAAAATCCTTTAATGGAAAATAAAATGTTCTGAGTATTCATGCAAATGTGGTGCAGACTGAATCTTGGTCTACTAAACGAAGTAAGCAGAAATCCTTCACATTTTTGTTCAGACTAGAGCAACAATATGATTAATTTACCATATGTACCAATGAGAATCGCGCTCAATTGAATTGCACATTTACTGGCTCGTAGAGCGGAATGTGCGCTGATTGGCAGGAGTCACAAATGGCACAGAACGAAACGAAGTGATTATCACTATGACCATTATCCTGTCATAGAATGTATGAGTTATGCAAAGATGTGAATGCAAGCATATGTACATACTACAACCTGTTGGCCATTTTTAATCATATGTTAAAATTTTTAATATTTATCAAAGTAAACTGATTGGACTCTCCGAATTGCACACTAACTTTTCCTGTTACTACGTCATTTTCGATCCAGATGATCGCTTGAATCGGTGCTTATACAACCTTCTTTTTTTCTTACATCGTTTTACTTACTTTGGATGAAAGTTGTTTTTGCATTACTTGTGTTTGGAGACTTATATACTTTTGAATACGAGAAAGGAATATCAACTAGTCACAGCAATGAGCTCGATACTTTGCACTGTCATGATATAAACATGCCATTCTTTCCCTTTTCCCTGTCATCGTCTCCTCAGACCATGCAGTTCATTGGTCCAAAACACGAGCTCTTGTTTTGGTCTCGACTGCCGGAAATTCCTAGGAAAAAGCCGATGCAGCGCCAGCTGGTACTCCCTGCTGAAATACTCATTTGACAATATATACATGTATGTACATATGTATTTAGTTGTTTTTCTGCACGCTCCGTACGTTGTTCATTGCATCGAAAGTTCGCCCGGCTCAAAGTTACGCTGTAACGAATGTAAAAGGCCTAACCTCGTAGCAAAAAAGATGAAAACGTTCGCGCATATGGCAGTGTTAACGAAGAGACCAGCGAAGAGGCCGAAAATGACCTACACACATAGATATGTTTGTATGTACATACATATGTCTAGCTTAATAGGTGAAGCTTTGATATCCAATAGCTCCTTTACGCTTCCTTTCTTGCAAAAAGCACTTAGCAAGAAGAAAAGTTGGTGTTGTCAGAGTCTAATTTTGAGATTCTATTTCTCTGATATCTCACTATACGCAGACAATGCAAAGAGTTGCGTAGGAATAACTGAAATAGTATGACTGACACGCCAAATGCTGTTCCTCAATGAGAAGAGTGTAGAAAGCACCGACGATGAAAGTGGAAGTCCAGCCGGCCGCCACTGAGAAGGCCCAGATTCGCAGAGACCGTATGATTCGTGGCATACTTCGGCCAAGATCTGATTGCATCATTGCATTGAAGCTTCACTGGAGACATTAATGCTACCGAATTTGTGCAGTTTCCGAGCAACGAAGCCGTAGACGAGAAGAATGAGGAGGTTGATGAGAAGATTGCCAAAGACAAAGATGGAATTTGCTTCGTGTCGAAATATCTCAGGGATCGTGCACACGATTTGTCTATTCAAATGAATTCTCCGAATGCCGATTGCAAGGAAAGAGAGCAAAGAAGCTTACTCATCTCTGATCCGAGTCCATGCGAAAACAATTGCAAATGCACTGAATGCAGATATCAGGGAGAGTTGAATCTTGTTCTTCTTCTTGTAGCTAAACGCTTAGATTTGGAAGTCTCCGAATAAATAGTCTGTTTTTGTCTGTTCTAACAAATGGGGATGCACACTGCACAGCCATCGATCAATTGAAATTGCCAGCATCGCAAAAGATCCTCCATAGACGCCAAATGCTGGGACGATCTGAAAGTTTTAATGTTAGACAACTACCAAAGGAAGTGCTTCAATTACCATTAACTTGAAGCAGTCTGTTGCGGGAATGGCTTGAATACCGGCGTAAAAGTCGTATAGCATATGAATGTGGCCGAGTACATGGAAACTGTCAAGGAGAGCACACGCGGCAATCAGGATATTGCATGAGCCATGAAGTGACCTACGATTGTCTTTCTGTGTTTTATTCGATAGGGAAATAGCTGAATTACAATTTAAACACTATCTTATGCAAATTGCAGTTGCTTTTCATGTTTTACCAATAAGAAAAGATTGAATACCAAACCTGTTTTTAACCGTCGCGACAACGATGAGCAAATTACCAAAAATTCCAAGGAACACAAAAAGTATGTAGATTGGCATTAAGAAGTCGAGCAACAAAGTGAGGTGCATATTCAGATGGTTCGAGGACGAGCTTTCTGTAAACGTCAACACTATCATGAAAACAGCATCCAGTCCGTATCCGAGATCAATATCATTCTTTGGAAGTTATAAGGTTTTCAACTCAAGTCCTTTGAATAAGATAGATTGTAATTCAGTGAGAATATTGGCACGTTTGCGGACAAAGCATGTCTGCGCCTTGTTTTTTTTACTCTCTGTATTATTCGAAGATGTTTCGTCAGAATACTTGAATGAATGTAATGAACGAGTCTTTGTTTTCATTAAATCAAGCACGTGAAAAGTTAACTTTAAAACGAAAGTACATATAACATCTATGTGCATAGCGCCTCTGTGGATGTGTCCAAAAACATCTTGCTACAAAGTGCAACTCTTTTGTGGTTTAATTATTATATCCATTCCATCGATGCTGTCCAATATCTATGTATAATGAAAGCGGAATAAAATTGCGAGACGCCCCTATAAGCGTTATGTATTTCGTTATGCAAACTTCGGGCAAAATTTACAGTCTCTGAGTCTCTCTTGAGTTTTCACGTCTCAAACACCCTTGACTCAACAAAATGTTCAGTTCTGCAATTTAGTGACTTCTATCCATTTTTTATGGATACCTATCATCGCACCATTTGATCTCCATTTTCGTGCATAGTGAAATTGCAATCATTTATTGGGTGGCAACGAACGGATTATATTGGAAGTTCGTCGGATGCGTAGAACAAATATATGGAGGTTGCAATGGCTCAATGAATGTCTGTATGAATGCAGTAGATCATTCAGCGGCATCCATTCAGTCCGTAGAATGGGAGAAGTCTTCCGTAGTATGCGATGTGATCAGCAGTCGAAATACTCGGGTAGCTGAAAAGGGAATCTTGTGCTATGAAGTTCTGGAAGGATAGGATTTCTTACCCGTTGGAGCAAGAGGGATCTTCAAAGGCACCACATGTTTCATACGGGGTGTTCGCAGCCATTCCGTTGTAGTAGAAGATCTTAATTAAAGAGTTGTTGAGGTAAACCGCAGTTGTTAATGTAGAATACTAAATGAAAAAGTGTGCCTTTCACCACTTTAATACATATTAGCAGAACTCGTTTCCATAGACTCGCCTCTCTCGAGTGGTGGTAGAAGTTGGCAGCAGAGGGCGGCACGTGGGGAACGAGATCGCGGCGGTTCGTCACTCGGTAGGACTCGGGCACCTGAGGAAGGCTTAATGAAAGGGAGAAAATAAACCTTAAATTCTTTTTATCTCTAAATTAAGCTTTGCGGATTGGACATTTTATTGTAAATGTGTATGAGTATTAGTTCCAAAATATGCAGACGAGTCTGTCAACGGCAGCAGCAAAGTTCCTGTCTCCAGTGCGAGGCTGGCCGAAGGTCACCAGAAGAATCTTCTCCTTGGGGAAGAGGTTCGTGGCTGCAATCTCAGCAGCGGCCACCGCAGCCATCGCAGCTCCGAGAGAGTGACCAGTCACCTGCCATTCATCCACTAATCAGTATTCCTTCATGCATCCACACTCACCCAGAGTTTGAATGTGGGATTTGCTCTGATGAGTGTCGTGACGGCTTCCTTGAGGCCCCCGTTCCATGGTGCGGAGAAGGCGTTGTAGAAGTATTTCGAAACTGTTCCGCCACCAACGAAGTTGACCTTAGAGTTCATCATGTTTAGCAACTTGTCTTTTAGACGACAATTTAAAGATTTAAGATGATTTCGTCTGTTCCTCACGAACACGCGGGCCGGCCACACTGGATTCAGCAGCCAGTTGAGCAGGAGTGTTCGTTCCACTGGAATATATAAGAATACAATGAATACATTTCAGCTGGCCAAACCGGAAGGCGATGATGATGGCCTGGTCCCGAGGGGAAAGAGTCACGAAGCCGGAGCAAGTGTTTCCCAGAGCGTCGCACTTCACGTTCACTTGGCGGACCAGCTGCAATTTTTGTTCTCTTTTCTACAGAGAGGGAAAGAGAGAAAACTGACAGATCCTCCAGGAAGCTTATTGGCGATACATTTCTGTGGCTGGAAAGTGTACGCAGCTGCACTCAGAGGGTAGAGCTTCTCCTTGGCAAGCGTCTCATCGAAGGCCCCTGAGGCAGCCGCAGGAAGAAGAAGCAGAGAAATGATGAGCAGCGACATCTTGGAGAGGCAAAGGAAAGAGGGGAAAGAGGGAGGATGATGATTCTGAGTCTATCACCGCTGAGTTTATATATCTGTCAAGTCATGGCCAGTGACCAGAAAGGAAGAGCGAGACCCGCCACGTGTGGGGCGGACTGTTAGCCTCTGCAAGACTCGCCCTCCGCGAGTTACCACAGACTTACATACTTGTCAGGGAAACGAACATAGCACAAACCCAAAGTAGAGTCAGAGTTTTCATCTCACAATTTACTTTCCTGTTTTTTTTCCTCTGTAAATGCATCTGCCTACTATACATTCTTTTTTAAAGAAATAAATGCTAAGTTGAAGTGGTGCGATTGTTTTCTTCGTCTATTTTTCTGTAGCTCACCTGGCGCAGTCTACAAACGATTTGACAGTTGTTTTTTATTTGATGGCGAAGACAAGAGAGGAAGAGAGGGAGAGAAAGAGAGAAAGAGTGAAATCGAGAGAGAGAGAGAGAGAGAGAGAGAGAGGAAGCGAGCGAGAGAGGCCGAGAGAGAGAGAGACCGTGAGAGAGAGGGACCGAGAGATAGAGAGAGAGAGAGAGAGAGAGAGAGAGGGAGAGAGAGAGAGATGTAAAGGTATGGCTTCTCGTCGTCGTTGCACCGTCTCACATTAGACTGGTACTTGGAACGGTGCATTACATGCGCATAAAACAGATGGGGAAGATGCCTTTATTCATGGCCTTTCTGTTCCCAGAGGTTGATGTCGTCTAGTATGATCGAAAAGGGACCCTCCCAGAATTACCTTCATTTATCATTTTCAAATTATCCGTGCTTATTGGCGGAAATGCAAATCAAAAGAACCTCTAATTATAAGTACCATGGGGTTACAAAATGGAATTTAATTTTGGATTAAACAAAATCGAACATCATCTAGCAAAGAGAAGTCGTTTTTTCTCCTCATTTCACTCATCTCAATTTTCGCTGCAAGGTTGGTTCTCTCGTGCCTCTGAATTACTTCCCCATTTTCCTATTTCGAATGGAATCGCGATTTTTGGAAAAATAAACATCTCTGAAGGCAACAGCTAATTCTTCAAAGATTTTGTATTAAACAGACAACTGTACTAACTTGTCACTCTGCAATGAACTTAAAACAAGTTTCCATGCATATTTACATTGTTGTATGGTTGAGGACGGGATGAAGACTCCGGGGGGAGAGAAGAAGCAGGCTGGAATGGCCAAGCCCGAGTCGGTCTTGATCCTCTGCAAGGGAGAGAGTCATCGGGTCGATCTCAACAAGTTCAGCGCTCTCTCCAATGTCATCAAGAAGGTCGCAGATCCACGCATATAAAAAGGATATTTTTATTTATGTTAGGATCTGAATATTTATATTATTTCGGATGACATACATATAAGTTACCTATCATACTTGAAATATCAAAGTGAGAACTTGTCTAACAAAAATAATGATTTGAATATTTATTTCAGGAGCGAGAAATGTACAAGCTGGGGAAGATGGTTATGGACCATTTCGAGAAGGAAACGGTTGAGATCCTGGCCGGCTACATTGACAACAACAACGTAAGTTCTCTCTCTCTCGCTCTCTCTCTCTCTCTCTTCATCTCTCCATCTCTCTCTTTCATGCTCTCTTCCTACTTATGGTTAGCCATTTCAGCGGCAGATGAACATTTCATTCTACACCCTATTGGAGCTGCTGAAGGTCGCGAATGGTCTGGCCATGCCTGGGCTGCAGAAGCAGCTTGAGGCGGTCAGCAACATTACGGCCTCACTAGAATGGCACATTAAGATGTCTCCTTCTTTGCAGTATTTGCTGGAGGCGGTCGACGCGGCTCGGGTCGAGCAGCTCATTCAGGCAACTTGATGCAAAGATTTGCAGTAGACACAATGTAGACCTCTAGTCCCCTAACATCTCCCTAATTCTAGTGTCTGCTGGTCCTCAGCCTGACTACGGTGTCCGTGCCCACCGAATCCCTCATCCTCACCAAGGCAGCGGCGAGATTTGTCGACATTGCGAAGGCACCCGACTTCCAGGTATTTCCCTTCCTTATTACATCTGCTACAAACTAATGCTCCTCTGCCTCAGACCATTCCCTTCCGCTCTCTCTCCACTCTGCTCGGCCGCTGTGATCTGGCCGTCCAGAGTGAACTCGTCTTCGTCGACATCACTCTTCTCTGGCTCGCTGGTCGTCCATTCTATTATTGAACTACATAGAATACAGTAACCGACGATTCGCTTCAGGACAGCCCCCTTCGACGTCGTACACGGCAGGCGCCTTCGCCTTCGTGCGCAGCCACCTCCTGCACGCGGCCGAGAAGGAGGTCATCCTTGGACGCGCCGTGGCTCTTGGCTTCACTGCAGAGGCTAGTTTTTTTGTCAGTTATCGATATGGAATCTAAGAAGAGAGAAAGAATTACAGAACACGGCGGTGGTGGTGCGTGCCTTGGAGAGCGGGCATGGCTCGCGCGTCTGCACGGGCCACGCGGTCGGCCCTCGCTGCGGCTCCGCCCCCGCCCTGCCCCCCTCCACTCCTGTCCTCATGCCAATGTCGTCATTCCCTGCCTCGACCCCCCTTGGACACTTCCAAACTCCCCTTTCAGGTCCGAGCCGAGCAAGCGGATCCTCTACAAGAATGACGCCGGCCAGAGCGGAGAAGTGAAAGGTGAGAGAAGGCGAAGAGAGAAGAGGGATATGTTCACTCTTTGTTTTCCCTTTCAGTGGATCGCCCGTCCAGTCGCCACTCCACGAACGAACTCAGCCAGACGAAGAGCAGCATGGTTTTACTTTTCAAGTACATAATTGTAAAGAAATCACTATTTACAAATTATATTTTCAGATTTTATTTTCGTATTTTGTGTTTATTACAGAGTTACTCGAAGGCCTCCTCGAAGTCACCTTCTACTTCGAACAAGTCGCAGACGACTGCTCCGAACAAGTCCGCGGGCCCCGGAAACAAAAAGCCAGGCGGGTTAGCATCCCTTCATTTTGAATTTTACTTGTTCTTGGAGAAATACCCAATCTGAAGCAAAGATGGATTGTTTAGGAAGAAGTCGAAGAAAGGTCTCCTCCCGTCGTGGTTAAAGACGAAGAAGGACAACAAGGCGCAGATCAAGAAGAGCAAGCCGCAGAAGAAGTGAGAGAGGAGAGGAGAGTAAGAAGAGGCGAGAGAGTGAGAGAGGAGAGGAGAGCAAGGAGAGGCGAGAGAGTGAGGAGAGGAGAGGAGAGCAAGGAGAGGCGAGAGAGAACTTCCCTTCCTTGCCTGTCTGATCATAAAGCCTGAAGGAGAGCTTCGTCATTGTAGCATGAGAGATAAACAAATAAAGTAAAATAAATTTATCAGTTCAATTGTGCACGGAAGATTCCTAGGAAGATGGAAAAGAAGGTCGCTTTCCTCGATCGGGCAATAAACGGCAACAGAACGAATTACACAATCCCCGTTAGGCGATTGGCGTGAATTCCTCGCAAGCTTTATCCACAAGTTGTGAGAGAGAGAGAGAGAGAGAGAGAGAGAGAAAGAAAGGAGAGAGGGAGGGAGAGAGAGAGAGGGAGAGAGGGAGAAACAGAGAGGCAGAGCAATAAAGGATACAGTGGAAAGCCTGCAAGTTGAGCAGAAATAAATGAAACATCTGGATAGAACAAAAGAGAGATAAAAATAGACAAGGCGTTTCATCGTAATGATCTGAACTATTTCTATTTTTAGGTAAATCTCAAATTTATCAGTCCGAGAATATTATAATGCCAATTATTTGGAATCCTCGTAATGTACTACTGCACCAGCCACACTACATTTCATATTTTTGAACGGCATCGCATTTCATCGAAGTCGTCTTCAATATATGGCGTCTTATTTTATGGTTGTCAATGATGTTCTTTGCTCCATTAAAAATCATGGCGTATGGAAGTGAATTTCTCAATTCTTTATTTATTCCATTTTCGTTCCAGCGAATTGAATCAGCCGACAATAAGCGAAAGGAGCTTGGGATGCGTCGGATCACAATTGGACAGAAGGTCGCTGTGGACGAGGACATGTGCCACGAGTTCAAAATGCACACGAGATTCGCATTCGAAGACGTGAGCTGGCATTTACATCCATTAATGGACATTCCCAGTGTACACTTGATTTCTTCACATTTTTCTTCTTTGATTAGCAACTCATGCTGTTCATTCTATTCCTCTTCTAGCCTTAATCCTTAGGTTTTGAGAATGCGCATCCTTTAGTTGACAACCCTCCTTTGGCAGGTGCCTCGCAGATGCGAAGCTCGGGATGGAACCCGAGTGGTGAGGACGTGCCAGCCGATTAGCAAGTCATCTTTTTCTCCTTATTTCCCATCGGTCCAAAAAGATCGACTGCGTTCTTTATAGGACAGTTTGCGGAATGCTGAACTCGGAAGGCGGTCGTATTTACTTGGGAATCAACGATGACGGCGTTATCGAGGGAATAATGATGCACCCTTCACAGGTTGCTTTTTACATCTTCACATGCAACACATTAGCTCACAATAGATGTAAAAGGCATTTGAGCAAATTATTCAATATTGTTCCTATTCTATTAGATTGTTCAACTTTTTGGACTTTATCTGATCCTTCACGACATATGCAAGAATATGTCTGACTTTTAAGCCACAGTATTAATATCGGGTTTTATACCTGATATCAAGTTCGCCATAGACATTGTGTTGTTGCATTCATTATTTAGGTGGATCATTTCTATCTCAGTCTGAATGACACCCTGAACCGCTTCCGGCCGGCTGTTGAGAATGAATTGATTAAGGTCAGCTGACCTTGAGAATCTGCTTTTGGTTACTGTTGAAGTATCAAAGTATATTATGGTTTCTTGACCTTCTCGTTGTGCTGCTTGAGAAGCCGTGACAGAATCGCTGATTTCTATGAACTGTGTAAAAAATTTATCCTAGAAAGAATTCGCAAAATTTATCTTAAGGTGTCCGTTCTGAAAGTAGAGGAGAATTCCGCTGGCGACTTTGCAGGAAAATTCGTTGACTACCGAGTAAGAGCTTGTCTACTTTGTATTTCTCTTCTTTGTACTCATTGTTCCACGAGTTCTCTTTGCAGTTTCCCGGAAAGACGTCGAACGAGTCCAGTGGGTTCGAGCACATTCTTCGTTCTCCGGACTGTGACTGCAGCAAGAACAACTACGACACACTCGACAATGTTCTCATCATCATCGAAGTCATTTAGATCTCTCTCTTCCTCTCTCTCTCTTCCTCTCTCTCTCTCTCTCTCTCTCTCTCTCTTCCTCTCTCTCTCTATCTTTCTCTCTCTCGCTCTCGGTCTCTCTCCCTCTCACTCACTCTTTCAATATCTGCCACATAAGCTCGCTGATTTTCTTGGAACAGAAATAAGTAGAGAGATGGGGAGCCATTGAATGCTTGAAGGTGAGCAAAAGCAAGGATGGAATCTTGTACGAGAACGAGGAGGGTCTCGTGTACCGCCGCCGCAACGGCTCGAACAAGCTCTTCCATGTGCAGCATCTCTGGAACAGCATCTTCTTCCCCCCTCTGCCGTTCGTTTCTTTCTCTTCACTCGTTGATATGTCAATTCCATGACTAATGGCAACTTCTCATATCCAAAGATTCAGCTCATTCTGTGATTTTAAAAATCTTATCAAAGAATAATATTTTTTTAACACTCAAGGAAACTGGATATCTGTCCTGCTAATAAGTGACCTATTCTTTATTCAAGCAATTTTCTCATCTTTGTCGGACTGGGTTCTTTCAAACAGATATTCAGGTGTTTTCTTGTTTACCCTTTAATGCAGTAATATATTTTCAGTCACTCTGAGAATGACCCTTCTGTGTTGCCGAGGAAGGGAAAAACCCTTCGAGAGTGGATGTGGAGCCTTCTTGGGTTCTAGCTGAATCCTTCTCCCTTTCCACCCTATTCTATACCAATTTACTTTACTAATGTGTTTCATCCGGTTACGTTTATGCTAACTAGAATATCTCCTGCATATGAGGTTCTGTTTGTTGTTGACTGGTTCTTTCCTTTGTTTATCTTTTTCTGCTTAGTTTTATATGAAGAAAGCATTTCGGATGTTATTGACATGTATTGAAGCATGGAAGATATGGAGGGAGATTAGATGGAGGACGATGTTAATGCCGATGGTGAGAATGAAATGGAAGCAACAAAGAGACTGCAAATGCAGCCATTGGGATTGCAGTCATTATTATCACCAGGGCTGGTCTTTTCTATTCGGAAGGTGATTGGCCGTGGATGTCACAGGAAAACAACACCACACTTTCGATGGAATAACCATGCCACGATAAACCGATTCTTTAGCTTTTGGCTGAACTCGCAGCCCACTAGCGATGTTTCTTTGCTTGTTTGTATTTTTGTCTTCGCCCAACAGCTTCTATCCAGCATTCTCTCTGTCTTCCTGTCTTTCTCCCTCTCTCTGTCACTCCCTCTCTCCCTCTCTCTCCCTCTCCCTCTCTCTCTCTCTCTCTCTCTCTCTCTCTCTCTCTCTACTTCCTGTCTAATTAACCTCGCCCCCATTGTCTAACTTCATCGTATTTTCCTAGCACGCCTCACCTGAAAGTGACTAAAATAAGATAAGGAGAAGGTCTGAGATGGAAAGAGAGACGCGAATGAAAGGAGAGAAAGTGAGTAGGTAACGAGATGTTTTGGCCGCACCGCGAACGTATTTGCAGTCAAAATAGAAAAGATGTCGTGAGAATAAAAGAGAGCAAAGAGATAATTGAGAAGAACGAGAAAGGAGGAGAGGGTGGTGAGAGAAGGGAATGGGCAAGAGAAGAGGAGAGTCTGCACGTGGCACGCCATTGCTTTCGGCAATGAAACTTACTGCAGACAACCAGTTCGCGTATGCCTAAAAGGTAAAAGTTTTTAGTAAACTCGAGCAGCAAAGGAGCTAACTCTATTCTAATAGATGCGAGTGCATTCTATGCACGTATAAAAGAGAAGGCGATTCCATGACAGAACACTCACAGCCTCTTCGGCCTCCTTCCACTCGAGATGTGGAGAAAGCTCGCTGCCGTTCTTCTCCTTTCGTCGGCTGCCATGGCGTACGCTTACGATTTCGTTGCTTAAAATATAGTTATATCTTTTATTAACATCTTTTTATACCAAACAATATTGAATACAATCAGTGCGAATTACAGAGGCGGTGGCGGCGGCGGCGGCTTCGGAGGAGCGCCTTCATTTGGCGGTGGCGGATTCGGAGGAGGAGGCGGAGGCGGCTACTCATCTGGCCCGCCACCCCTGCCGCCTCCACCCCCACCGAGCTTCGGGGGAGGAGGAGGAGGCGGCTACTCATCTGGCCCTTCACCGTCCCTGCCGCCCCCACCCCCGCCGAGCTTCGGGGGAGGAGGAGGTGGCTACTCTACCGGTGGTGGTGGCGGATTTGGCGGAAGCATGGGCGGCGGCGGCTTTCCATCTGGAGGCGGAGGATTCGGCGGTGTTGGCTTTCCATCTGGCGGCGGTGGTGGATACGCATCGGCAGCTCCCCCACCTCCACCTCTCCCCATGCCTGCCCCTTCTTTCCCGTCTGCCCCTCTCCCTACTGGTAACTCCTATGCCACTGGAGGTGGCGGCGGTGGAGGCTTCGGCGGTGGTGGATTCGGTGGTGGCGGAAGCAGCTACTCTGGAGGCGGAGGATCTTTCGGAGGAGGAGGCGGCGGCTATGCCTCTGGTGCCCCTCCTCCCCTCCCCCCTCCGCCTCCTCCTCCTCCTCCTAGCTTCGGAGGCGGCGGTGGCTACTCGTCTGGCGGAGGATTCAGCGGAGGCGGCTACTCCTCTGCTCCCCCTCCTCCCCCGCCTCCTCCTCCTCCTCCCCCGCCTCCTCCTCCTCCTCCGCCTCCTCCTCCTCCCCCGCCTAGCTTTGGCGGCGGAGGCTACTCAACCGGTGGTGGTGGCGGCGGCGGAGGTGGATACTCTTCCGGCGCCCCTCCCCCTCCTCCACCGCCTCCTAGCTTTGGCGGAGGTGGTGGCTATTCGTCCGGTGCCCCTCCTCCTCCGCCCCCTAGCTTCGGCGGTGGAGGCTACTCCTCTGGTGCCCCTCCCCCTCCTCCTCCTCCTCCGCCTCCTACCCCACCTCCCCCTCCTCCCCCTCCCCCCCCTCCCCCTCCCCCATCATTCCCTCCCCCATCTTCCGGTGGCTACTCGTCTGGCGCACCCCCTCCCCCTCCTCCGAACTTCGCCCCTGCTCCTTCCGGTGGCTATTCTTCTGGTGGTGCTCCGCCTTCAATGCCTTCCTTCGCTCCTCCTCCGCCTCCTTCTGGTGGTGGATATGCGGGCGGCTTCAAGCACAGGGTTAGCACTCTTTACTAACTCTTAACAAAAGCACACACTCAGTTTTTCCAATAAAAAAAGAAAAAAAAATTTATTGTTAAGGCTCGAGCAATGGTAGCCAAGACGCGCCTTGCTGCGACTGCCTGAGGCAACCTCGCAAGTCAGTCCTTTCCATTATTCATCCCTGTACTTCAGTAATCTTAACAGAGAGACGCTTCTCGGTTTACATGAGTCTTATGGAGCTTACCATGAGCAATGACAATTTACTTGCAGAGCATGGCCAGTGCGGGTGCGAATTTACCGCCTTCCTTTCAACATCGACTTGTCCATTCCTCTACTTTATTTTATAAATTATACGAATAAACTATTTGATCTTCGTACATGTTCCTCATTGTTACAAACGTGAACAGTTAGACAATAATGCAAAGCTAACAAGGGCACATTAAGACCGTAGATCAAATTCAGGTCTCATCATTTCAAGAATTCACACATATAAATATGCCCTGTTAAGAGTTAATATTATTAGAAAGTAGAATTGCACAAAGTTTTCAATAATACTTTCATAGAGATAATTTTTTCACTCGAAGTGCCTAACGGCTGGTATTCGAACTAATTTAAAATCAATTTTATGATCGCTAAAATTCTTGATTTTTCTACCTGGAATCAAAGACATGTCACTTTTAAGAAACAAAAGATGCTTCTCAAAGCACACATGTGGATGTTTATGCTTTTTTTCAAGCAGACAAACGTATTGCTGATGGTGATGGTGAATGAAAATGTTAGAAACATAAATATATTGTACTGTTACAACAACCTTTTCTTGATTTGAACAGTTAGATTTGCACTGGCATATTCACACTTAAGAACTTCCACGCTTTATTTTGCTCAACATATTTATATTAGGTAGCGAATGATTTGAAAAGTTCGCTAATTGTGTCCCGAATTCGTTGTTTATGGAGCAGAGATGGGAAAGCTTTCGAGGGTGAAAAATGTGAGGGTAAGACGACCGAAAACTTTTATTTTTGCAATATCAACGTACATTTGCCTTGCATGATCGGAGTAATTCTTTTTTTAATTAGTTTGCATTGGAAAGATTCATAGACTAGCCAATTATCACAAATAAATAAATCGTGGAGTGAAGGATCTTGAATCACCAATTGAATTAACTTGCAAGAACACATTATTGTTCGAACTGCACATCTTTCTCTGCAATGGTGAAGATATATTGCGAAAGGGTAAGACAGAGCGGGCGATAGAGAGAGAGAGAGAACGAGAGAGAGAAAATGAGAGAGAGAGAGAAAGAGAGAGAGGAAATATGACTACATGAAAGCAAGTGGCAGAGAGCCAAAGATGGAATATACATTTTGTTGGGTGAGCATTCAACCGCTTGAACATCGCATAAGGTTAGCGAGAGAGAAAGCTGAAACTGGGAAGGAAGGAGAAGCGAAATGCGCGGCGACTTCGTGGAATGATCAGCATGTTTACAACAACAAAACTGAATGGAGTAAAGAGTTGAGGAGTAGTTTTAGCTGAGTCTGCAGCAGAGAAGGGAGTATAAAAGGAATGAAAAGGATTGGGTAAGCAAGCGAAGTCAGCCTTTGCTTCTCAAGCAACTGCGAAGATGAGGCGCCAGTCGTCCATCTTACTTCTTCTGGCAGCGTCGGCTGTTGCGTAAGACTGACTTATTTCAATTCTACTAAAGATACATCCAAGGAATATGGTAATTCTCCCAATTAGGTTTATAACAAAACACATGTTTTACAGACAATACGCAACAGGACCGTCGTTCGGCGGAGGTGGTGGTGGTAGAGGCGGAGGAGGCGGGGGAGGAGGAGGCTACTCCTCCAGCGGATCCTTCGGAGGAGGCCTTTCAGCTGCCCCCGCACCTTCATTCGGTGGAGGTGCCGATATCTTTTTCATCTTTCATAACTCTTCGCTAGATTACATTTTGAAATATCCCAATATTGAAATCCTTTCATAGGCGGCGGCTTTTCTTCCGCTCCAGCTCCATCATTCTCGGCTCCTCTGCCAACTGGCAATTCGTACGCCAAGCCTCCCTCGTTTGCTCCACCCCCGCCTTCATTCGCACCACCGGCTCCTCCCCCGCCTCCTCCTCCTCCCCCGCCTCCTCCTCCTCCCCCGCCTCCTCCCCCGCCTCCTCCTCCCCCGCCTCCTCCTCCCCCGCCTCCTCCTCCCCCGCCTCCTCCTCCTCCGCCGCCTCCTCCCCCTCCCCCGCCTCCCCCTCCTCCGCCTCCCCCTCCACCTCCTCCACCGCCATCAGCTCCTGCAGGGTATTCTTCCGGACCACAGTTTGCACCTCCAGCCCCGCCGCCGCCGCCGCCTCCTCCTCCGCCGCCGCCGCCTCCTCCTCCGCCTCCCCCTCCTCCGCCTCCCCCTCCTCCGCCTCCCCCTCCACCTCCGCCACCTCCTCCACCTCCTCCTCCGCCTCCTCCGCCTCCTCCGCCATCTGCCGCCCCTCCGGCACCTCCACCATCATCTAGCTATTCTGCAGCACCTCCTCCCTCGCTGGCTGCACCTCCCGCTCCTCCTCCCCCTCCACCCCCTCCTCCCCCACCTCCCCCTCCTCCTCCGCCGCCTCCTCCTCCGCCTCCTCCTCCCCCTCCGCCGCCTCCTCCTCCTCCGCCACCACCTCCTCCTCCCCCACCTCCTCCTCCAACCGCGCCCTCCGGATATGACACTGGTCCTAAGTCTGCCCCACCACCACCACCGCCTTCTCCTCCTGCCCCTCTGGCAGCACCTCCTGCACCTGCTCCTCCTCCCCCGCCGCCTCCTATTCCTCCTCCTCCTCCTCCTGCCCCTCTGGCAGCGCCTAGTGCACCTCCTCCTCCTCCCCCGCCTCCTCCTCCTCCTCCCCCTCCCCCGCCAAGCGTACCAGCTCCTTCCGGGTATTCGACTGGCCCTTCTGCCCTTTCAGCGCCTCCTTCTCCACCCAGTCCCCCTCCTTCCGGTGACAGCTACCGCAAGAGGGCCAGGAAGATGCGAGCTCGCAAGATGAAGAAGATGAGTGCTCGTAAGATGAAGATGCGTTCTCGTGCCCGTGCCATGGGAGCCGTTCATGTCCATCGCATGTCGTCGATTGCCTAAGAATCGTTATTCTAGGTAAGCCTTCACTTCTTCATTGCAGAAAACATTCTATTTGCCGCTGTGCAATCAATCATTCACGATTCCTACTTCAGGTACAACTGGTTCTCGGAAGTTGCGATGCTCCTCTCATAGCCGTCCACTTCCCTCCATATCTCAACGAACCTTCCTTGTCTTTCACTATATTTTGAAATAAAGAATTATTCACATCTCATCACCAGTGTGCACAAGGAATAAAAAAAAGGTTGTAAAAACAAGGAAGGTTAGCAAACAACGATAATCAGCAATGATCTAAAAAAAAGAATTAAGATGAAATTGACCGGTGATTTACAAAACTATTTTGATATTGAGGGCGTTCAGCGAAACTTCACAAGCTCTCAGATACCCCGAGTGACTCCAACTGCTTCGTTAGAGATGCTTGAGCATCGAAGAAATTTCACAGATTTTGCACATCAATTTAAAATATTTACCACCTCGCTTGACTTCCTGCCCACCTCCTGGAATTTTTTCATCACCCTCATCCTACCAGACTCAAGTATGTCCCCTGCTCAGTAAGTAACATCATAGAAATTCTTTTCCATATCACATCATAAGTAGATGGAACATCAATCCACAACAGATCCTAAAAATTTAACAATTGAATTACCGTTATGTATGTACATACATAGTATGCATGTACGTAAAGGTGTCATGCCTGGAGAGCAAACGGCTGAAATAATAACATCTCAGGCGAAATGCACTCTGCTGAGAGTCTCTCTCTGTTAAAAAAATGAAAGGCACATGTGTATAAAAACAGGCAATTCATCCGATTTGATTTAATCTTTTCCGAGCACGAATTTATTAGATTTCCACAGACCGCATCAATTACTTCTTTCCTTATTGTGCAGAAGAATGTTGTTCTTCTCCGTCATTTCCAATATATAATGTGTTTCTTTCTAATAAGACACAGGCTATAATTGCAGTTCCACTATCCACCGATTAACCTGCAATTCAAATAGCCCTTACTAGAACACAGATTAAGAACTACCGGACACCGTAAGCGTCAGTCTTCGTCAAGGTAGTACTCACCTGTTTTCTTTCCGCGCACTAACATCACCGGTACTAACCAATATCACTGTCAGTTGACAATTATCACGCAAAATAAAACTACACTTTCTTCTTTTTTAATCATATTGAGTGTTGAGTGAATGGATGAAGCTATCTCTGCGTGGTACTCATCTCCTCTGACAGACGAAGATTGGCTGGCTGGCGGTGGCCTCCTCGTCTTCAGCGGATTCTTCATCGGACTCCATCTGGCCGTCGTCTATTGCATGCTCAAGCAAGATAAGGCATGTACATACTTATCTATTTCTTTATTCGCTTGTTTAAAGTTAAGTCTTGTGGAATGAGTTGTACGATTAAAGGAATAAATATTGCAGGAGATCATCGGCTACCGCTACCTGGTGAGCGCTTGCCTGACGGACAGCTTTCTGATGCTTGTCGATGGCGTCCTTCTTGCCCTTGCCATTCTCTTCAAGACTCCTCTTGTGCACAGCGAAAGTGCACGAAGCATCGTCAAGGTAGCCATGCAAACTCGTCAGGTAGAAGCAAAGACAATTGTTTGTCTTCGTTGGACTGGCATACTAACAAAACACAACGAGGAACAAATGTTCGTTGAGCTGCTGCTGATTGACTGGTCGTGGTTCACGATGGTCATGCATCTGCCGTTGGTTGCGTGGACTCGCTTCGCAGCCATAAAGTATCCTTTCTCTTTCCGCGCCCAGTCCCGCCGTCTCTCCTATCGCATTTGTGGTGGAGTTTTTGGTTTTGCCTTTTCGTTCTCGTTAGTTACTTTTTTCAAATTGCATGTCTGCAGCCCACTAAAGTACATAGATGATTGAAGTCAGCGATATCAGGTGACCTCGACGCATTTCCTTCCTTCAAGTGTAATCTTCTATTTCGAGCCAGCGTTTAATGGAATTCTTGCTGAAGACTTTGTCAAGTACCAGACCGAAGGACAATCACTTAAATTTCTGATTGTCCACATTATATGCGTTGTTGCAACGGTTATACTCTATGTGTAAGTTACTCTGCATAATGCATTTGTCTGTTTTCCTTGCTCTAATGCCCGTGTTCTAAGCTGGACCATTGCACTTCTTCTCCGTCAGCGATCTGGCGCTCTCGCGAAACAGAGGGCAAATACCGTTGAACAAAGGTCAAGTTGTGTCTCCACATTTCTCGATCTTCGGGAACATCCAATCAATTGTTGATAATATTTGAGTGATTGCGGATGGTAATAAGATGAAGAGCTAAGTCGATCTCTGCAGACTGCTGCTTCCCTGCGTGCTGAACACGTTGCTATTCGTGCTTGGCCAAGTGGTAGTGACAATCGGGACGGGGCAAGGGAAGTGGGCCACATGGCTTGTCTGCTTCCTCTTCTGCGCCAGCGCAGCCGCCAATGCTTCTCTTCTTCTCCACTGCGTGCCTTCGCTTACAAGGGAACCATCTAAGCATAACCCGGCGGATTTTGATCGCACCTGTCCAGATCGATAGTCCAAGTCGAGAAATGATGATAACCATTTTCACTTTTTCCTAAATGGCCTCCGGCGATTTTATATTGATTTTTAAAAATTTGCATAAATTGAGGTGGTAGGGTGCTGATAACTATTTTGCCATTGTCAGTGTCTAGCTTGTGACTAAAAGCAATGGCCTGCGTGGTGCAGTGGTTGCAAGCTCGCTTTATGTTTTGAAAGTCGCAGGTTCGAACCCCATTCGGTTGAAATTTTTGCTGCAGTTTAGAAATTCAAGTTTGGAGAAGTAGACACGAAAAAAATTATTCCGATGAGAGGAGTCCATTTCGCCCATGTTTGCGAATCCACAATGACCTAAATAGTTCGGAAAGCAGAATGAAGTCTTCTTCCATGTCTGGTACCAGGTGGCAACCATATGCCTATTACGGTACTTCTGGAAATGAGGCCAGAATTAATAAATAAACTTGTTATTCGCGTTCCCCGCACCAAATAACCACCCTGTGGTGATTTTGGAGGAACAACTTTTCTCGACATTATTGTTAGGCAAGCTCTCTTTACCATATTTATCAAATTAATCTTGTCTCTTGAAAATGAAAATCTGAATTCTTGCTCTATGTATGTAGTATACATATGTATGTACATCTGTATGCATATTCATATCTTCATTGCTTACATTAATAACATTCTCGTTATAGACAGCAACTTTTAAAACTGCTCGGTTGTTCTTGCTATTCCTCGTCAATCAGAAAGGTCAAGGAGCTGAGAACTACCACGGCTGTTGTTAGTAGCGCCCAGAGTAGTCGCACTACCACGTATTAAATTTAACTTTTTTCCTTTCCATATTTGGTATTCAATCAGATAAGAGCATTATTTTATCTATTTTACAATTATTGTTCGTAATAATAAGTATATATTCTGGTACTCTAGGCAGCACCACTGTAATTACACCGAAAAGACCCAAAGGATTGCAAAAATTGCTCCAACGGCCACAAGGCCTAGATTGATCAGGGTCATGAAACTCGTGGTCTGTGTCGAGAAGATGCTGCCCTCAGCTGATGGATTGCATCCCTGCAATTTTTAACATGAATCCTCAGCATGTGATTTTTTTAAAAAATATATTCTATTTTACATTTAATGTGATAATAAACGATATCACGATATCTACGACGCAATGAGAAATGAACCTTCGCAACTCGGTCCTCTGTGCCGAGAATCGCGTCCCGTGCCCCGGGCCACGAATGCGGTCCGCGGATACGGTAGAAGTAGCTGGTATGAGGAGAAAAGAGGAGATGGAGAGAGAGAAGAGGATCAGAGAAGACAGTGGAGAAGAAGGGGGGAGGGCGACAGTCGAGGACGCCTGCCAACTCGTTCATGTACGGGCGGAAGACTGCCTGACAAAGGACAAATTCATTTGCAATAGAGAGAGAGGAAAGACCTGCTGACTTTGCAAGGATTGCATAGCAAGAGGACCTCGTCGCTATGGAGTGGCGGAGTGGAGTCTTCAGAGAATGGCACGCCTATTTGCTTGAATGTCCACGCCGCCATCTCTTGCTTTGAAAATAATTAATGTGCTCTTTAAAAGCTTAAATAATGTTTAAAATTGTAGATACATTAGTTGGCTGAGGAATGATTCCGCTAAAGACGCCGAGTGCATAACGAGCTTGCATCTCAACAACGGGCGGAACAGGACCACGAGGCTCAACACATGTTCAAGTTGGCAAATTATAGACTGACAGAACGAATGTTCAATTGATGTGTATTATATATATGTATGTATGTACTGATTGAATGACGGAAAAGATAACTTGGATACACCCAATTATGGCAAGTGTATACTTCTCCAGACAAGTCGGGAAGATATTGCGATGAAGGCTCAGCTGATTGTTGACCACCTGGAGAGAAGCATTATTCAATTTAGCTGGCAGGTTATCTAACAAAACCCTAAACATGAGCAGAATATAAATAATAATAAAAAAAATAACTAAAAGTAAGTTCTTACCTTGATCAAGCCTCCATCTTCGATCATTGGAAACTCAATCTCGTATCCTGTTGCGAAGATAATCTGAAACATTTCTGAACACAACTGAAACGTCAAAAGCGAAGAAAATACATATATTCGATAAATTCAAAGCATTCGCAAGGAATATTTTGACTAACAGCATCAACGTTGGCAACTTGCGAGTTATCATCGAAAGTGACAGATTTACCGGTGATCAAGGAAATAGATTTCTTGACAATGACCAAGCCGGTTGCGAGTCTTTCGAAGAGCTCATCGCTGATCAGTATCTTGGCGCTGCAATGAGAGTGTTAAAGAGAGACAGAGAACGATAGAACAAATATGATCTCTAGAGACGAAATAACTTGAAAGCACTTCTTGGGCGGATGAATTCTGTATGCCTTGGGATCGAAGCGGCGAGTCAGCTTCCGTGCCATCAGAAAACCGAGGACTCTCCGGGGCAGCAACTGCAAAGAAATATAATTGATTCTCTGTGAGATCAATATATTCCTTCTAGGTGAATAAAATAGCTTTCTTATTCCTTTGTGTACTTAAAGGTCATTGTGAGGCCAAATAAAAAGACGTGCATCCCTCATCGCAGCCATGAATTGATTGTTGAAATCGATGTCGAACGGACGGCCAAAGTCGCCGAGGCGACTGAAGAGCCACGTGCCGCGGCGGGTCGACATGTACACATGCAAACATTAATATAATATTCAACATTTGTTTTTTTTTGTTAGTTTAGAAGTAATTATCATTCTAACATGCGTCTTTAGTGAGTTGTAAGACAGGGCCTCATCACAAACCTTCCTTGCGACTCGGCTTACTTCGCACGCAATGTCGATTGCCGAAGGGCCGAAACCAACAACAACGACCACTTTGTTCTCGAAATCTTCAACCATGCATCTTTGAGAGTAAATAGGAGAAGTAGGAACGAGCAACCAGTGGCATCCTTGTAGTCACGAGAGTGCAGGATGCGACCCTCGAAGTCCTCGATCCCCGGGATGGCCGGCCGGGGAAAGAGCGGAACACACCAGCGGCCGCTCGCTACCATCACAAAGTCGAAGAAGTCATCCGTCACGGATTCGTCTCTAACTTTTTAATATTTAAACTTGTTATTGTTCATTAATAATATGTTTTATAGATATTGATCGTTATGCAATGAGAATGCCATTGAACAAACCTCATGTTCTTTGTTGTCACAACCCATTGACCAGTTTCTGCGTAGAGCTCCGACCGACTCACATTCAGCACCTATTTAGTTGATTTCCAATCTTCATTTCCTTTCCTCGATATCTTTCATTTTCATTCTCTCAAAAGATTTATTGCGGCACGTTCTGGTTCTTTTATACCTTTCATTCTCTCAAGCGTTTCGCAAAAGTTAACAAAGCGAGATTCAAGCAGCAAAGTTTGCCAACTTCCGTCTGAAAGCGAATGTGTTCTGCTAGTGCAAAGTGTTGCGCGTATTCCTCGAAGTACACAAGCATCTCTCTTCGATGCAAGAAGTTCGGCAGCTCTGCCCGTGGTGGGAAGTCAGAATAGGCCGTATTCGTGATTGTATTTCGCATTATGGACGACTCTGAGATCAAATGCTCAGTGAACCTTTGAGAGATGAACTATGAAAATCAAAAGCACGCACCGTAATTACATGTATTTTTTTTTTACTATTTGAGGCTGTGGATGAAAGAAAGAATGAAAACGATAAGAATATATAAGTATGCGTAAAGAGACCATTTGTCAGAACAGGCTTGAAACGCCAGAGTCCGCCGACATCGTCTTGTTTCTCGTAACAAACAACTTGGTAGCCAGCCAACAGAGCATGCCTAAAGGTGGGTCATTTCGGTTTTCTTTTACCTTATAAACAAATTCTTTCCTAATGCCAAAAAATTAACAAAAATGAAGCCTAATTGTGTTTTTTTTAATGTGGGAGACTCCGGCGCCGATGATGCCAACGCGTTGTTTGGATGGCATCTAAATGACGAGGCGCCACCATTACTCGGCTTTAATTAAACAGATTAATGGTAAATGAAATGAAGGAACTGGGTGAAATGAAAATGTAACGGAGAGCACACAATTTTTGTGCACTCTTCAGCTGATAAGACTCTTACTATAAGAAAGAGAGAGAGAGAGAGAGAGAGAGAGAGAGAGAGAGAGAGAGAGGGAGAGAGTTTGTGCTGGCCGCGACCGTGACCCAAACTCTACGAATCTGAATTCGAACATTTAAAGTTAAACAGTTGCTGGGCATCCCATCTTGGCTACAACACATGGAAATGTAAGAAGTTGTGCTTATAATACAAATCTAAAAGTGAAAACAAACTGAACTTTTATCCAAAATGTGCGTAATCCATTTGCGATATTCAATTAAATTCGTTGAAAGTATTGCGCTGATTTATCGCTCTTAACGTTTGCAAGAATCACAAAGGAAGAATGATTGCCTGATGCCTAAATATGTCATCCTGTATGAATCACGTTCAGTGTCAGCAAGCAATTCGCTAAAATTCAACTATTTCTCAAAAATTCTTTATAGGAATGTAGTTGCGAAATGACATCAAGATCGAAGCAGACGACTTAGAGAATGATCACAGACAAGTGAAACAATTAGGGGTTTTAGAAAACTATTTGCTAGAATGCTTTAAAATAGAATAGCGAAAAGAGAGAGAAGAATGAGCAGAGCAGCCAATGCCAGATGGACGAGAAGAGCGAAGCTCTGGTTCTGCATCGTGAAGATTGACCCCGTCGCCGCTCCATGCTTTCCCTTCAAATTCTCATCCGACTTTGCACTCATAAAATATGTTTCGAATATTTTGCTACGGATATGAAATCGCTTCAAGTCTAAAGATATGTATGCATGTTTTATCATTTTCTTTGAATTCAGATAAAGTAATAATAAAATAGTCTTACCTTGGCAACTCGATCAGCGATGCCCAGAATGGCATTTCTGGCACCTGACCACGGGAACGGACCACGCAGACGGAAGAAGTACGCGGCATGAGGAGCGATGAGGAGATGAGCAGCGATTAGAGGAACAGAGAGGAGAGTGGAGAGGAACGAGGGAGGGGCGCAGCCTACTTCCTCTGCCAACTCGTCCATGTACGGCAGGTACGACACCTAATACGATTTTCACATATTGAGGTAAATTCAATATTGATTGCTACGTACAAATGCATGAATGTAAACGATTAAGTAGACTTACGATAGTTGTATGGCGAGGAGAGCTCGGATATAACTCAAAATTCTTGCTGATTGCTCTCTCAACCCACTCGCGCATTTCTTCCTGAAAAATAAAAACTAAAAGAAATTTTATAATTTACCTCTACAGTTAGAACAACCGCAGTAAGGAACACGAAGAACTGGAATGAAAAATACCTTAACCGGAAGTTGAATAGTTAAACTGAAGACGCCCAAAGCGTATCTCGCTTGCATTTCCGTGATCGAAGGAACGCCGGCCTGGGGCTAAATTGGATTGAGAACATTAAGAATAATCTTGTCCCAATATATTTGCACTTACATTTAAAGAAGAAAGATCGCTGAATAAATAATTAATGCATATTTGAATTCCCGCGTTCACCCTTGGGTAGGCACTCTCTCGTTCTTGCGTATAACTTCACATTTCTCACAAGGCTGCTGCGTGAAAATATCACGCGCGATAGGGCTGCGGCAATTTTAAATCTCAAATGGTCTTTCGGTGATCGCCCTCCTTTAAAAAAGGGCGATCACGGAAAAAAGAGTGAAATTTAAAATTGCCATTGTCCTTGTTTACTCACATTCGCGTGTGCAATTTTCACGAAGCGGGTTTGTGCAACCTGCGAGATAACAAAACGATCATAAACTCCAATGGTAGACGTTTCGGCTATCGTCCTAATCTAACGTTTAAAATAGAATTCATCTTTGAACTTACCTGCAAGCATCCAATAAATGTTTCGTGCCAAGTCAACCGGAAAGATGAAGCGGTACAAGCTGACTTTGTTTCCGACGGTCTAAATTCGTATTCATAGTCTATGTAAGAATTTTAAGTACTCCTACCGAAATGAGTTTTCCCTTTTCGATCATAGGAAAGTCGAACTCGTAGCCAGTTGCAAGGATTACCTAGAATATGAACTCTAAAAATGCAATTAGCCTTGAACGATATCTTATGGCAAAACTTTTGTTTGATAATAATCAAGAGCCCATTATGTAAAAGGTTTTTGCAAACCTCGTCAACATCTGCGATCTTTGATGAATCCTCGAAGACAACAGATTTATTGTCAAAGTGAGAGATGGCTCCCATCACACGAACTGCGCCGCATGCGATTCGACTGCAGAGGTCGTCGTTATAGAGAGGAATGCCACTGCAAGGAAAGGAGTTCATGAAGAAGTGTGGACGGGGCTCCCCCTCCCCCCGCACTCGAATTGGCCGTTCGGAGGCTCGAGGCCGTAGGCGGCGTGATCGAAGCGTCGTGTCAACGCGCGAGTCAGAAACGCCTGTTGAAGGCCCGGCGGGAGCAGCTGGACAGTTCGGATGTTAATAGGACTACGCCACAATTAACATAGAAAAAGAAAAAAATATGAAGATTTCTTGTGAGAATAGACGAACTCGTCTCTTGGTCTCCTGCAGCCGCGTCTGCCACTGCGTGTCATAGGGAGTGCCGTAGTCGGAGAGACGCTCATTCACCCAAGTACCACGACGGGCAACCAAATGCACCTTCAGACCAAGAATGCCTTTCTCACAAGGCTTCAGAACTCCTTCCATGGCATTGCAATGTAATAATAATAATAAACATCTACATACTAATGTACATACATATGTACATATGTATGTTTGTATAGATAAAATGATGTTATACCTCCTTGGCGACTCGGCTGAGCTCGCATGCAATATCGCCGCCTGAGTTGCCGACTCCAACCACGACCACCACTTTGTTGTCGTAGCCTGCAAACATATTGTACCGTTCTTCGTCATAAAACTAACATGAAAGGGTTTTTTTCTACGACTTCTTGAGCAATGTAAAGTCTTGAGAGCCTCAGACCTGTTGCATCCTTGTAATCGTGTGCATGCGTGATTCTGCCGCCAAATTCATTCTCGCCTGGCCAACTCGGCCAGAGTGGAACTCGATGATGTCCCGTGGCCATAAAGACAAAGTCAAATTCCTCCGACATAACTTCCTCGCTCCTGCCATTATATGCATAAGTAAAAAAGAGCTTTTCAAAAGGATTATGTCTTTTTTGTTTTCCCCACAGCTTTGCTGTATTACTTAGGTTATAAAATGTCGCTTATGTTGTTATGCGCACAAAGTTCTAGAGAGAAAGGATGGATTAGGAGGATGAGCGAAGAACGCAACTTTTCAAAGTGCACGCTTTCACAAAGAAGAGATTTATGTGGCTTTTAGGAACCGTGTGTTTTATGAATGAACATAATAAAATATCAACTCACTTTATATGACGAGAGCTAACTTTCCATTTTCCTGTGACGTCTAAATCTGCAGTTCTTTCAATGTTCACTACCTGAAAAATCATGAGATCCTTTTTTTTAATAATTAGAAGTGTTTCATGAGAGAACGATGTTCGTATGGCACGATAAAAAAAAACTTCCTTAAAAAGGGATTTAAAAAAGAGCTTCTTCAAGATCTCATCCTGTCTCTTCTTTCAATCTCTTTCACTGTGATTTTTTCCACTATTTCTCTCTTTTCACTGTTCCTATTTGTACAGTTTCTTTCTCTCCATCTCTCTTTCTTTCAGCTGGCGCTCTCCGCTCTCATACTTGACATTTCCAGTTTTTTGAACCTCGGTCTCAAAGCGAATGTGATCGATGAGGGAAAAATGCTCGGCGTATTCTCGCAAGTACGCAAAGAGTCGCGTGTTGTGCATGAAGTTTGGCTCTTCTGGCGCGGGGAGAAAGTCAGAATAAGCAGTCATCTCCTTCGAGGAGTTGGACACTGTGCTGCGCATCACGGATGCTTTTGAACTATCACTGTTTTATCGTTATTGATTTTTTTATAAATAAATTCACTTATATGTGCTTCTGATACATAATCTTTAGTTTACTAATTAGGCTTACATTGCAAGACGACAAAATGTAGATTAAACAGCAGACCAATTGTTTGCTGTGGCTTGAATCGCCAGAGGCCACCGACATTTTCTTGGCACTCGAAACAAAGAACATCGTAGCCTTGCAGCAACGAATGCCTGCCAATTTTAGTTCCGAATGCTTCCCAGGACTTCAGAATATTGATTGATAATGCCGATCATCGAAATTCTTTGATGTATGCGAAACAAGAACGGATAAAGTACCAACGGACCGTATGCATGGCAGTCCGGAAATGCCCGCGCCTACCACAGCAATGCGGCGCGGCTTGCCTGCAGTCATCCTCAAAGAAAGAAAAGATCACTCTAAGCAGCCATCCACGAAACGACCGTTGATCTTTCGAGACAATCCCTCACTCGCAAGGATTGAACCCTCTCTCGTTAGTAATACGCCAGCCGGCATCTTTCATGTTAGGTAATAAAGCCATAAGAAGCGTTCTTTTGAGGAAACAGTTGTCAATACTAGTATACTAGTACATCTGTGCTAAGCATGGGGTCGAAAATCACGAAACATTTGAGTACAATAATGACACATTAAGCAGAGCCAGAGCAGGGCGGAGGCCACTAGCACTCATGGTACTTTATCTAGCCACTCAGACACTTGATTGCCCTCCAAATTGGGCGCGAGAGAACTAATCGAACGAGAAATGAGCGTGCTTCCTGCGTGATCAGCCTAGACAGAGAGCGAAGAGCGTGGTGAAACCAGTTCACTTGTCTTTCTTGTCGTTGTAAACATGTTCAAGTGCCAAGTAAGTAATCTGAAGTGGCGTGTTTAGAGCGCAAATTTGGTTTTCCTGCGTAATTTTCAAATGAATTTACGGGGAGCATATCAATGTGTACTTTCATTTTTTTTCTCTCATTCTCTGTAAATAAAAATAGGCTAACTGGCAGTTGTAATTACAATTGTAATTTTCGAGTGCTCGATATGTAGCTTTCAGCTTATTGTTAGTTTTTGCATCTGCCAGCCATAACAAGTCATCAGCATCTGTCCGTGTGCATGCCAACTGATAGAGAAATTTACTTACTGCTTCTTTTTTTTATTGCTCATTTCACTCGAATTCATAACCAGGCATCGCATTTGATCCTCTACCAAAATACTACACGAAAATAATCAATATATGCATGTATTTATGTATATACATATGTACATGTTCATGCCCAATCTACTCATCAGACGTTGTCAGTATTAATTTGTACTATAATATTATAAGGCAGAAAAATGAAGGAAATATCGAGAATCAGTGTAGCGTAGACCGGTAATAAATAATGTGCGTAATAACAAAATTTTCATTATAGTAGTAAGCAAGACCCGTCAAATAGTGAGTCCAATGAAGAGCCCGGCAATAATAGCAACGAGGAAGACACTGCATAGGGTGAGGACGATCTTGCCGGGAATGTCAGAGAGCAGCCGTTCTCTCATTGTCAGTCCTTCCGGGGCCAATGTCTGCGAAGCTGCCTCGACGTCTCTCGGGTACGGGTTCTCTTCGTACTTCATGACTGGAACGGTCCCAACCCTTGCTATCCTTGGGAAGCTACCGGACTCAGAAGAAGTCTCCGTAAGAGATCGCTCGATCTGCAACTGAAGAGCTCATTTTAGAAACAACGTCTAAAATATTGATTAGTAAACAAAATTATTTATTAAAAAAGTAAAATAAAAATTGGCATAAATGCTCAAATCTACATAAGTTCATGCATTTAAAAAAGTTTATTAGTAATAATTCTGTATAATCGATATCGACTAACTCGATGAGAAGAAGCAACCGGTGTAGTCATAACTCGATCTGTACTGGACTGTCAGGTGAAAGTCAACTTGTTTGTGAGCTTGCCTTTTGTACGACTACCCGGCATAAAAGCGAGCGGAAAATTCACGTGATCAGATCAAACCTATAAATGGCCGGTGAGAGGGACTTTCCCGCGCCGCCTTTGGACTCTGCTCTCTTCATCTTTGGATACAAAGCAAACAGATGCAAGAGTAGCTAGGCCTTGGCTGTGGACTCCAGTCAATAGTACCGGAAGTACAAACTTTCACAACTTCATGAGGCTGGGAACTTTAATTAAAGATAAGCACTTTGTTAAGATATACAAAAAGGAGGTTTATCAATCAGATCACGAATAGCAACAACGACAGAAACAGTTATGCTTGATCATGAAGAGTTATTACAGTTACAGATCGTCCGGCGAGTGATGAGCTCGCAACGCTTGATTTAACGAAGTTCTGTAGAGGAGTCGGCACAAGGGCGCGGAGTTGGGCGAGGACTGCTGCCCTGGCTGGAGAGGACATTATGAGAAGCAGCACGGGAGACACGAACACCGTCACGTCGAGGGTCCAGAATAACTGACAGTCAGAGAGTGTAATGAACTATTTGAATGCTTTTTAAGGTTTGAAAGAAAAGAGCCAACAAAAACTTGCAAATCTTAATAACATTGAGAATCGCGAGACTCTTCATGCGCGAGTCACCAAAGAAGGCGGCGAGTCCCCAGATTGTATGGTGGATGCAGTTCAGGAGGAAGATGGACGAGCTGATCAGGGAGTAGTAGTGGAGACGGCGCTGGTGCTCGTTCAGCTTCTTGCCAAGCACATTCTCAAGAAGAACGAAAGAGAGATAAAGAGAGGGAGATAGAGAGAGAGAAAGAGAGAGAGAGAGAGAGAGAGAGAGAGAGAGGAAGAGTGAAAATAACGGAAAAACCATAAGTTGTGAAGGCAACGAAAAACGAACCATAGGGAGGGAGAGGTCAAGACTTACACTCTTTAGTGTTTATCACCAGCTGATATCATTGGCACAAATAATGCATCTCTCCTGACCTTCTTTGCAAAGTTGCGTAACATTGCGAGAGTTATTCCATTCAGTCCAGTGTTTACCACAACATAAGCAGCACACAACGAGGAGTACATGGTTCGGGCGATCTGGAAAAGAGATTTCAATCAGAACTATGTTTATTGTAAAGTCCAGTTTGACCTGCGCATGACTCTGTTTAAATCCCCAGTTGTCAACTCTCCACTCGCCGTCTGTTGTCGCATTCGTCCATTGAACTTCTTCCTCAAGTATACTTTATAGAGTACAACAACGGAACACATCAAATATCTCTGTAAATGATACTTCTGTCGAAGTATTCTTGAAAGAACAGTCTGTAAAGTGAAATGCTCCATCATGTTTTGTGTACTTTGAAGAAAGAATTGAAAGCATGCCCCAATGTAGTAAAGCTGCATGAGCGTAGGCAGAATTAGTTGGAGAAAGACAACAACCACAACCATTGATGCAGATCTCTTCTGAACAAATTCAATTGACAACTGTCTGCCCGTTCAGATTCATTGAAAGAATGAACTGTTTTTACTCGAAATAGACATCACGTCATCGAAGTCAGTTACTGTTCAAGTCAAATAGTGGGGGGAGAAGTCCAAAGTGAACGCGGAGAGGTGGCTGAGTAAGAGCAAAAGTAAGCAAATATCGGACCAGGCACTACAAAACTCTAATAATTTTTCCCATGGAATGTGTTGGATTCTTTAAAAGAATAGAATACTGACTTTTGCAGCGTTGAATGGACGCCGAAGGACAAGAAATCGGTTAATGCTCATTAGCAGAAAGCCAAACATGTGACCAATGCTCCCAGCATCCAGCGAAACCTTCATTTTTATTATATAAAATATTGCACCAAATTGGAATTAGTGCAGAAGATGAAACACGCATATATGTATGTACATTATAGCTATATATGTACATACATACATACCTACGTGTTTGATAACGAAGCTATATTTCGTTGTTGATATAAAAAAAAACGGAGATTTAGTAATTTACCAGGGAAAAATAGATGAGCCATGTGTAAGCCTTCGTGACATGCTGATCCCGATATAAGAAGACGAGACCTCCACCGATTACTGCACTCATTCCGGAGATTCCTCAAGTGTGCAAAACATATGGAATGTATGTATCTACATACATACACAGAATGCAAAGCATATATTTGCAGTAACCTGTAAAGTGAAAGATGAGAAAAAAGCTGGATTGAAGATTGGAGTCTTTCGAGCGTGCAAGCGAAACCATTACAAACAAGTAAAAGAAACAAAGTGGAGGCTCGAAGAAGACGCGGTCAATCACACCAGCCGTGCTTAGCACGTCCTCGATCCAAGAGCCCCTTCATATTTTTAATTTATTTTTATTTAATAGCTGTTAACCTTTTGAATTAATCAGAACAGATGTTTTATACTAATCAACTATATAAAAAAACATTAAATATAAATCAAAATGAAACTAACATTTACAATCACTCTTCACCTCTGTCTTTGACAATGATTTGAAAATCTGAAAAGAATAGTAACAGTCTAGAGTAAGTAAAGGCCAGAGATCTCAGCTGCTATTGCCTATGTCTACTTCTCAGAAGAGGAAGTTGACTTAATATTCACCTTGGGTGTCTACGAATACAATGTATCAAATAAGTTTTTCTAAGAAGAACTGCGGTCATCAACCCATCCTTCTCAATGGAAATGGGAAACTATGAATAAGATGCTCTTTGAGAACGTCAGTTAACGAATTTCATGGATGCGCATGCATACATTCTTCTCTTTGTGGCTTGCATCAGACACAACAGCACTACAATATAAATATTTACATTACGGCTATATTGAAATCTTATGACTTTCAAATAATTCACGTTACAGGAAAATTGAAAGCAAGTCTCTTCTGTCAAAGATATAAAAGGCAGCTATTTTTCAAACAAATGAAAGTATGTAGTATGTATGTATGTTGCTTCAACAATCCACTGAAGTATTACTGTGATAAAATAATCATATTTCGATAAGATTTCTGGTGATTTGAGAAAAATCACATCTTAATGAGATAAAAGTCGATGAACTTCTTGTTGACTTCCGAGCCGACCAAAGTCTCAACGATCTTGCTTGCAAACTCGAAAGCGGTGCCCGGAGCCTGGCTAGTAATCAGTTGGCCGTCCACAGCAACACGCTCATTTGCAAATTTGTAACCTGCAAAACATATTGCTCTCAGCGGATCAGTTTTCGTCATTGCAAAAAAGACATAATCGGTATAATCAAGTAAAAGAAATACAGATCTTTAAATAGAACACTTGAAAGCAGAAACCTCGTTCGGTGACCTTGTCGTAGATCTCAGGCAACGGAAACGTGGACAGCGTGGCGCCAGGCTGGACGCCGGAGGCTGCGATTACGGTGGCACCGGCGCAGATGGACGCGATGAGACCGCCACGGGCATGCTGGGAGCGGAGCATTTCCAGCACGAGAGCGGAGGCAGCTAGACGAGGACCACCCTCAAAGGCACCACCATCAAGGCTGCTATCTAACTATTCGTTCAATTAAGTTATAGAAAACAGAGTCATGAACAAATAATCAATGTTTAAAAGGAAGTGAACCTTGATCCCGCCAGGCAAAATGATGACGTCATATTCTTGTTTCGACACGCTTTCAAGAGTGACGTCGGGAAGAATGCGAAGACCGTTCGAGAGTGTCACTGGGCCTCCTTCTTCGGAGATCGACGCGATGGTGACCTGCACATGGAATGAGATCTCGCTTGCTGTCAGAGCTCTTTCGCATTCAAAGATTTCGATTGGTTACCGCTGACTCAAAAACATTCCATTTTTGTTAAAACATGTAATTTTTATTTAAATTTATTGAATTAAAAATTTTCATTTTAATTCAACAAATTCCTTCAGTGAAAAGAATGTACGTAAATATTACAAACGACACTGACTTTGAGGCCGCAATGTCGAAGATAATCAGAAGGAATGGCCACTTCCAGATCTTCGCTCCCCTCTGCCACGATCAGCAGTGCAGTCTTTGACGCCATTCTTCAATAAAATAGATACATATTTAATAGTCTCTATTAGACTAAAGCGAATGGTTCCGTGTGTCAAAGTAAACCATACAACAATTGTTGGAGTGGTGAAAGAGGCAAGCAATCGACTGCCAGAGAAAGAAGCAATTTCTGGCTTAAGTAGTTGTTGGCAAACAAGCTAATCTCTTATGACTAGATCACAGAACTGTAAAGCCTTCTCACTGTCAGGTCACACTACAATGTACACTACATTCTATCCCAATCTGTATTCCCCTCCTTTATCTCCGTTATCTCATTCTCTCATTCTCTCTTTCTGTCTTCCACTCTTTATATGTTTTCTCTCTCTTTCTTTCTCCCTCTCTCTCCCCTTCTTTCATTATTACTCTCTCCCTTACTCTCTTTATCTCTTCGCCAAGTTCAAAACGCCGTCTGCACGAAACAATTCGCTCTGTAATTTCGTGAATAATAAGGAAAAGTTTTACAGGCCAACACATTCACATCAGAATCACGCGTAAATTCGATCGAAAATGGCAATGCAGAAAATGTGTACATGATGTTTCTAATCACTTTATTTCAATTACCCATTTTTTTTTATTGAGATAAAACAACGAATGAACTGAAGAGAGTGAGAGGAGTGAGCGAGGGAGAGGAGGAAAGAGAAAGAGTGAGAGAAAAAGAAAGAGAAAAAAGAGACCAAGAGGGACAGAGAGAGAGAGAGAGAGAGAGTGAGTGAGTGAGAGAGAGAGAGAGAGAGAGAGAAAGAGCAAGAGAGATTGGGAGGATAGCGTGAGAGTGAATGAGCGAGAGCACGACAGGAGCTCGATGTACCCTCAGATGGAGAAATGGCATGATACCACATCAGTTATAGCCTCGAAAACCGTCTACTTTCCTCTGCCACTCCTTACAACTCATTCTGCAGAAACCGTTCATCCCAGCACGTTGTTTGAGACCGTTTTTCGAACACTGCGCATACCCTTTCCTCTTTCAACCCTTTTATCATTCTGACTTTCATTTCAGATTGATGTTATGAGCAAATACGAGACGGTATACATTTTAAATACCTTTGTAGAACATTTCCATGGAGAAGGGAGAAAGGGTAAGGATAAAACAATTCATTAGTTATCTATTATTGGGCATATGAGCCTAAAAGTTTCCTGATTAACTCTGGGAATAAAGCAGAGAAGAGCTTAGCTATATCGCAACAAAATATGACGATTAACTAGTAAAGCAACAATATAATGCAGATAATCGGAAGCTGCGTTCCAGCTAAAACAGTACAAAATGGATAGACTGGAAGGGTGGCTCCATGAGCACTGAGGCTACCAATCGAGAGAACTGGGTGGATTGGGATGGAGGGAGGAGAGAAGAAGTTGGCGATGCTGGGCAGAGGATACCAGGTAGATGACATCGTTGTAGACGATTATCCCAGCATGGGCAGCCACAACTTTGCACGCCAGAGAAGAGGGGGTCACTCCGAACAAGGGACGGAGCACTTGCACCAGCAGACGCCAGGGCACGTCTATCTGGAAGAGAGAGAGAGAGAGAGAGAAAGAGAGAGAGAGAAAGAGAGAGAGAGAAAGAGAGAGAGAGAGAGAGAGACAGAGAGAAGTAGTAGACGGAGGAGAGAGGAGGGGAGTGTAAAGAGAAGAGGGAGAGAGACTAAGACGGTCGAAAGCTCAAGCTACCTTGACATGCTGCGGACCGAAGAAGGAGAGGAAGGCGGAGATGTACGACACGAGCTGGCTCTCGTTGCGAAGATGAGTGGCGGGGATTGGCTCCCACTCTGCCAGAGCCACTCCCGAGACTCCCTGCAAGGGAAGAGATTAGAGAGGGAAGGGGACGAATGACAGAAGCGAGGGAATGGGGGAATAAGACACCCGTCATGAACATGGCAGAACTTTGTTATGGAACAGCGGTGCCATAAGACGAGGATGTAGGTCTATCCTGCCCCACGTACTCCAAATTACCTAGACTGCAGGAAAGGGAAGGATGGAGACAAGATGGAGAGAGTGAGAGGGAGAGGGAGAGAGGGTTGAAAGGGAAGCGAGAGAAAGAGAGAGAATAATCAGACATCAGCACTGGCACGGCGATGCATGGCGGCGGCGTCGTCCTTGCCAATGAGCGAGACGAGTCTGCCGGTAAGTCGGAAGTCAGAGGGGAAGAGACGAGAGAGACCAAGAGGCCAGAGGGTCAGAGACGCAGAGACAAGGCCGCGCCGACGCATTCGTGGCATGTCTTGCAGAGAGGACAGTGGACAGCACGCGCCCTCGCGGCGGCTCAACGCAGATGACAACTCTCTGCAACGGCATTCTTATTCTTCTTCCATTCTAGATTATCGCTACATTTCAGAGTTCTCACAAAGAGAACACAACGAAAGTTATTTAATCTTTCTTTAAAAAAAGCAATGATATAACTCATAAAGATTCATGAAGGGTATTTAACATTTAAGACCCCCTAACCCCGCCTTCACAAAAGGAAGAATAAAGTCTATACCCTAATTAGTCTCTGCATTCTCACCACAAATCAGTTCAAATCACCGCCATGGTTGGAGCTGGCATTTCTCTCCTAGATCAGGGATGATGCAGGATCGGGAAGAAGGGATCAAGAACCTCTTGAAAGTGGCTAGCTCAGCGAGCTCTCTCCTTGTCCACACTGCGTCCCTGTCCATGGCAACTTGCAGAGAAGAAGAGAGAAGCGCACTCGGCACTTGCACTTCTTCAATTCCACGCAGAACAACAGAGCTCTTGTTTGTGTGAGAGCGAAAAGACTGAAAGCAACTGGAATTAGAGCGAAAAACATTAAGAATATATATAACAACACAATACCATTCAGTTCAGTAACCTTGAGTCGAGTTTCACTCTTCTTCGAGACATTGTTTTCATTCGATTCGATCTTATTCTGTGGAGCCTCGGTAAACTTGTTGCCACCGTTCGGAATGCTCGTAAAAACAAGAAGAAGCTTTCCACGGAATCGAAAACCATCCAATCTGCGCGCCAATTCGACAGCGTCGCTTTTCTTGAATAGTTGAAGGATCCTTAACGAAGATGCTCCCTCCACTCAGCTGTGATTGTAAAATAACTTTAATTCGTTTGAACTAGTGCCGAATCCGTGATATCCCATCTTCCACAAAAGACCTCACCATCTGCGATTGGAGATGAGAATATGGCCGATGGGAAGATTGCCGCGGACTTGACTGGCAACCAAATGTCGAACAACTCCGGTCTGGGTGACGCCGATTCGAGGAACGTTCCGGAAAATCACTTCGCAGGTATTCGGGGCCGGCCGAGACGGGGGATGCGCGGGCCGCGGCGGCTCCTGCATAGCAATACATAAACAATGATAATTTGGGTGCTATCCTAGTTGCACCATGTGTTGAAGCCCACAGAGGCGAGAATTAGTAAAGGGAAGAAATATTTGGACCTCACTCAGCGCACGTCCACACTATGGCGCCAGTTTCAAAAATGAAATTGATCAGCAGTGGATGCTGACAAATGGCTTGATTACTTTGAAGCTGCTTCCTCGCATAACTTTTTGTTATTATTGTTAATGAATTTGTTGTTAAACGTTCGAGATGATGTCCGTAGACGATTTGGAGCTTGTTTTTGTCGAGAGTGAGTATAATTAGACTGGATAAGTGAGCCGTGCTCACGTTGAATGCATTTGTCGTGTTATTTGCAAGTCTGATTGAGATTGGCGTTTGAAAGTGATTTCAAGTTATTTTAAGATTAACATGGTTCATGATGTTCATTTTGCTTTCACCTTCTAGGCTGTGAGAAGAGTTGCAGCGAGAAGGTCGCTTTCCCGAGAAGTGGCGGATAGGCCAGCGCGACAAGTACTTCCGTCCTGCCGTGGCCAGCGGAGACATCTACTGCCTTGTAGTCGACAACTGCACCAACGATGCCAGGTCTTCTTCTAGCCCATCCGTCCTTTGCCGTATCAGTGCTGAACATGGTCCGGCGGGATTTTGAGCAGGCCGGGGGTCCAACACGGCGCATGCGTCGACCTTGTTCAGCACTGTGCCGAATGGTTTTAGTATTGAATATTGCTTGAGAGCGCTGATGGATCGCCTGATCGCCTACACGTTCTTTCTCTTTCAGGTGAAGCACGATCGAGTCTCCTTGGATCCCGATGCGGTCGCGTCCATGATGGAGAAGTTCAAGAGCAACGGCAAGGTCAGTGGTAAATGAAAGAGAGGTGGGCTGGTTTCAGATACGATCAAGTTGCTGGAGTCGCGCACCGGAGTGCTGACCCAGCACATGTGCATGAGCACGGCCCAGCAGGTCTCTGCCATCTCATTTAGCCCACTCATTTTATAGATTACTGAGATGCTCTTTTTTAACGGTAAAACAATATTCTTCCTTTAAGATTCTGCAAGGCAAGAAACTGCATGAACAACATCGCGTAGAAGATTAACCAGAAGCTGGGCGGAGTCAACTTCGACATGGTCCTGAGCCAGCAGCTCCGCACCATGAATCCCGAGATGTTCAACAAGTCAGATTTCATCATCATCAATTTTCCTCCAAAATGTACTTTCCTCACAGGGCGAACTCGTTGTGGTTCAACGGCCGCACTCTCTTCATCGGTCTCTCGCACGCCGGCCCGCAGTCCTTCGCAGACCGAATCCGCGGCAGCCACTAAGTGGCCCCTTCAGTTGTCGGAGTCAGTTCCCATTCATATGGATGACCGGTTTGGTTATTTCAAAATTTTAAGAAAGCCCTTGGTTTTAGATCGTTTACACTCTGAAGGAGGTCTTGGCGTACCGCGGGGAATACATATTCCAGAGCGCTCGCAAGTCGACTATTGAGGTTTTGTACTTCTCTGCCAGATATCGTGTGCTCTTCTTGGCAGAGCTTTGATCTCTTTATCATTGCAGAACATGACTCCTTCAATCGTGCGCGCCTTGACCAAGTTCCACCAGAGTGCCCGTGACCTTCCTATGAACATCGTCATCTTTCGCTCGGGCATGAGCGAGGGAGAGTTCAGGAAGGTACATCCAGTTACTCTTTCGGGTGTTCTGTCTGAATCGCCCTCCTCAAACTGGCCTACAGTCTTGTTCTCTTCTCCATTTAACGCTGTCCCCTCCCTAATATCACCCTTTAATAAGGCATTCCGAGGAAGAATGGAAAAAGCCTTCTTTATAGAATGCACATCTCGAGAAAGAACTTATCTGGTCTTATGCAGGGTGCTTGTACTGCTCGAGGAGGACTCGACGAACGACGACCGCACAATGAGCAGCCCTTCTCGCTTGCAGGTAGGTAGAGAGAGAGAGAGAGAGAGAGAGAACGTTAATGGCATTATCCTTCAGAGCGAGATCGAACATCTCGAGGATGGACAGAAGGATGAGCTGCTCGTCTTGCTCGCAGGTAAAGAGAGAAGAAGAGAGAGAGAGAGAGAGAGAAACATGACTGTGAACTCATTGAAAGTGTTTCGAAGAGAGTAGATTAACAATGTCCTTTTTTTGCAGAGCAAGGTCTTCGCGGGCTCGACAACTCGACGATCGACAGCAGCAGCCCTTCTTGCTTGCAGGTAGAGAGAGAGAGAGAGAGAGAGAGATAGAGATGAGTTACATAACTGTGGAAACATGGAAAGTGTTTCGAAATAAGTAGATTAACAATGTCTTTATTTCCAGAGCGAGATCTTCGAGGGCACGTCGATCTCTTCATCGACTTCAGGATCTACATTTTTGATGTATTTTTGTTCTATTTAATGTGTGTTTTTTTAACTTGAATAAAGCATTTTTAAAGCATAACTTGTGAGTCCTAGCCGCTTTTTGAAATAGAAAAGCGTGCTGCTCTCACTTGTTAAATTAGATGTATATTTTATTCGGTATAAGCACTTTAAACGTTGTCATTCCCACACTCTGATTTTTCTCCGGCCCGCTCGCTCTGTTCGGGCTGGCCCCCGTTCTTGGCAAATTGCCAAGAACGGCCAAGGTTGGCAATCTGCCACATTGGTGTGCCCGAAAGGGGCGGAGCTACGCAATTGCCTGGGCCAACACATCGTGAGTTGGGGAGTCATGATTTTTTCCAAATAGTTAAAACTCATTTTCTTTGTTTCCGCGGAGCCTAAAACAAGCCGAGCTGGGATTAGTTTTGTATGCAGAATGAAAATCTGCAGCTAACTGCCTCAAATTCTAGTATACATGGTAATTTACCGCGAAATATTGCCCTAACTGGCTACATTACGCCAAAACGCGCATTTTCATGGAAATATTTGGAAAAGTAGCTTGAATGTAAATTTCGAGTTCAGCTAGACAATAAGCATCAACAGACATCTTTCGAATGTCCGAATGCAAGTAGACAGGGGAAAAATCATAACCCCCCCCCCCCCCCGAACTAGGATAGCACCATAATTTGTTGCCAGTGCCGAATAATAAATGCGATTAAAGCAGTGAGAAGCAAACGAACATGATCTCGCTGAGCAATGGTCTCAGTCAGCTTGCCGTCTCCGAAGACTTTGCTCCAGTAGTTCCAGTCGCCACTGCCCGTGTGTTCACGAAGAAGAGGGCCATTTGCCTCCATTCGCGAAAGAAGGACTCTTGACTGGAGAGCGGAGACTGCCGACCGACCACTGCCCTTCGCCAGACAACGAGTGAATGGACCAGGTGGTACATGGTTATGAGGTGGAATGCATCAAATATCAATATGCATCAACTAGGAATATGCAGATACCAGCCAAAAGTTATTCGATCAATGACAGGTTGTGTTACCGTAATGAGAATGGCCATTCTGTGATATTGCATAGATACACCTATTCCTGAAATTTGATTTTCCCGCCTAAAAATTATGAACATGAACATCAAACTATTTTAAATAAAAGGGAACAAATTCAATTTATTTATGGATCAATGCCAAGCTTAGTTAATATCAACGGCATTGATGATAATAGTTGTTTGTGGTCCCTTTTCGTCGGTCTAAGTTGCTTATTATTATTTGCTTGTCGCTGTGAGTCGCAACTGCAGAAAGTATGTTATTCTAGACAGCTAATTGAATTCCAAGTCTGCGTTGATAGATAGGCCCATTGATTCTTGTGAACCTTTCAGAGGTGTAACTTGTTTAGTAAAGATTGTGCCATGGAGCGAGCTGCCCTGAGCGAGATGTCGCTCCCGGCTCTACAAGCTCGCTATGATGACCTTTGCAAGGAAGAAGCCGCACGGGTGTGCTTTGCCTTGTTTTTGGCACGGAGCATCGAAAAGGTAAAAGGGGGAACAACAGTCGCTGTCTGTTGTTTCTAAGTCATACGGTAGCAAATCACACTAATTTTTTTGAATTCCAGAAATGCTGATCCGAAGATTTGCTTGCTCCCCAAGTCGTTCAGATTTGTCATCTTGATGGTGTTGTTTGTTCACGGTGTGTCAAGGCGACACTTAGATAACATTTTAGTGTACTGCTATGTGCGGACAGTGCCGCTTCCTTCGACATTCCATGAATTGAAGAGAGGGTTGCACTAATACGTATACGGTAACACTAAATTCCTCGCGCAGTAGGGGTGACAATGCGCTCTAAACACTAAATCTAGAAATTAGGGCTCTTAATTTTGAAATTTGAAAATTCTTGACACGAATTCTTTCATATTGTAGCTTTTATCCAAGTGTCGCCTTTGCACTGAACTAACTCCCCGTGTGTTTACTATTTAGCATAATGGCAAGATCGCGAGGGCGCTGGCACGACATTCGCTGCTTCACCGAAACATCGTCAATCTTTGCGCACCCTGAGTTCGAGCCTGGACCTGAGGTTTCCATTTTGATTTTCCGATTTTTGAACGTTTATTGCTAAAGCGTTATTTTCCTTAATGATTCGTGTTTGCGCTTTCATTTCTGCTGCTTTGTTTTGCGCGTTTGTAAGGAAGTTATGGAGGGAGTGGTGCATTATTTGTTTTTTTCCTTTTATTTTTATTTGGCAGGTGTCATATTAGTGGGCGCGAGAGGTTAGAAAGAGCGCAAAGAAGAATGGAGCGTGCGATGCTTGGTGTGACCCTTCAAGATCGGATAAGGAATGTGGACCTGAGACGCTGGACAGGAATCAAGGATTGGCTCAAGATGGCATTCAAGAGGAAGATGGATTGGGCAATCAAGATCGACCAAATGGAACAGAATCGGTGGACCTACATCTCCACCTACTGGATCCCCTACGAAGCAGTTCATCGACGTAGGCCCGGTCGTCCATCCATTCGCTGGCGAGGCCATCTTCCCTGACCACTTTCTCTCCCTCTCGCTCATATCCCGCAACGAAGTTGACGTTCGGCCTATAACATCCCTGTGCTCATCCCACAATCGGCCTGATACAACGATAAATTGTTATTGTTATTGTTATATACTTTGAAAAGCTTTCTTGATAGAATGTTGGCTACTGTTAAATGATAGTTGAGAGCTGTCCCTTTTAGAATCTCGAGTGCATTCGAACATGTCCTGTTCTGGTCGTGGGAGCTGGTGGTCTGGGCTGTGAGTTGTTGAAGAACCTGGCAAGTCGTAAATTTTTTGCGAATTTAGTAGTTAATCTGAGAACAATGGTAAGATAAAGTGTTCATGGCTTCTTCAGTCTTTCATTCATAAAACAGCTAGCAGCCAATAAACGTGGAATATCCTTTTTTATTAAGGCTCTCTCCGGGTTCGCAATTATTCACGTGATTGACATGGACACAATTGATCTTTCCAATCTTAATCGCCAATTTCTCTTCAGGTCAGTGTTCCCCTTGGTTCGATTGTAATGCTATATGTGCAATTAGCTTAACCTTGTATTATTTCGTTTTATTGCAAAATGTTATCCCAGACTACTTTATCGTGAAATTCTACGAGTTAATTTCTTTTGTAGAGAGTCCGACATTGGCAAATCAAAGGCCGAAGTTGCAGCTGCCTTTATCAACAAAAGAGTGAAGGGATGCTCGGTTGTACCGTTAGTTTTTTATTTATTTTTTTTTTCAAACCTCTCTCCGTTCGCTTTTTGATTAAAGGAAGTGACAGAACTGAGAAATAGAATTACATCGTGAATTTAATAACGGGTTATTCACTTGACCGTTTTCCGATGACCTTCACTTCACTGCATTCACTTTTATGGTCTCGGAAATGATATTTGTATTTGTGATTGTTCTAATTATAAAAGGAAGATGATTTCCTTTGATTGTCAGCCACAACTGTCGCATTCAAGAGAAGCCGCCCTCGTTCTACGGCCAGTTCTCACTCGTCATTTGTGGTCTGGACTCCATTCCCGCCCGACGCTGGCTGAACAACATGCTCGTAAGTTGGCTTAAATCATTTCAGATCTTCATTGTATTTGCAAATTATACTTCTTTGAATATCATATGTTAATTTGATTAATTAAAATTGTTTGTAATTTCTCATGACGACATGCTCAATTTATCACATTAGTATTACGATAACTTGAATATTAATGGATTTCTGATATTTTATTAAGTGTATTTTAATGGTAAACGTTTTTAGTGTGACTTGGTAAACACGAACGAGGACGGGAGTGTCATCAGTGGAGTTATTCCGCTAATTGACGGGGGTACCGAAGGATTCAAGGTGCTCTTTTTTGACGTTACCGTAATCATCCTGTTTTTCTTTACCGTATTCCTCAGTTAATTTGTCTTTGAGGGTAATGCTCGCGTTGTTTGTCCGAAGTTGAATGCTTGCCTGGAATGCACCCTTGACTTGTATCCGCCGCAGGTATACAGTTTTTCTTGCTTCTCCGTTTATGTTACTTTTATGGTTTTACTTATTTCTTAAGCTACAGAAACGTTGGGCTGCTCATGTTGAGCAAGATGATATCCGATCCTTTTAGAATACTGTTGATTATACTTGTTGAGACCGCTTGATGCTATGCTATTCTTCCAAAGAATAAATATATCTGCATTATCCATCCTATTGCTATTTCTGTTTTGTGATACTTTTTATTTTGGAAGTGATAGGAATGTGGATTGACGTGATTGATTACTTCTAGGTGAATTTCCCACTCTGCACCATCGCTCACACTCCTCGTCTGCCGGAACATTGCATTGAATACATCAAAGTCATCGAATGGGACAAGCAGAAGCCATTTGGAGGTCCTTCTTTTCGCTAACTGATTTGAGTTTGCTTTTAATTTGAAGTTATCGATATCGTAATTGCAGTTTCCTACAGTGACGAATTATGCTGAGCTTTGAAAAGAATAAGATGGCTTTCTTTCATTTGCAGGCGCTTCTCTAGATGCGGATGACCCTGTCCACGCGCAGTGGGTCTTCGAGCAGGCGGCCAGACGAGCTGAGCACTACGGTATCCGGGGAGTCGACATGAGACTCACCAAGGTAACTCAGCAAGAACTGCAAGACAATCATCTTATTGTTTGCTTCGCAGGATCTTTCCTACGATTTATGTGCGCAAATCACAAAAGAATTTTCTTGAGCCTTCTTCTTTCAAAACTTTATCCCCCCTTTTACCTTTTCGATGCTCCGTGCCTAAGATCTTTCCGTCTACACTGTTGAGTTTAACAGTGCATGTTCCTTGATTCAGGGTGTCCTGAAGCGAATTATCCCTGCCGTCGCATCAACGAACGCGGTCATTGCTGCGGCTTGCGCTTTGGAAGCACTCAAGCTGGCGAGCAAGTTAGAACATTTTTCACGTCATTTTTCGTACCAAATCTTTGTTTAATTCTGTTTGCTTTAAGCTAATGCCTATACAATAGGTATCGATCTATTTTTTTCCATGATAGCTAGCATGCCCTCCTTCCAGCATCGCAACAGTCATGAATGGCCATCTGACTTTCGCTGACCTTGATGGCGCGTCCATGTATTTAACTCCTATTGAACGATTGGTTCGATTTTTTCTACGTTTGTAATGATTTACCGTAGCAAATATAAAAACACAGCACACATATTTGTCCGAAGGTAATTAGTGTAACCTCTCTTTTTGAATGGCGAGATCAGAGTCATTGTAATCATAATGATCGCTTGTGATATTTTGCCTCTCTTTCCTCGGAATTGTTCAGCTATCCTTTCCATATTATTTCATCCAGATTTAGAAATATTTTATGCAGGAAGAGTGCATCGCTTGCAGCGGAACGAAGGCCTCCGTTTCCATGAAGCCGAGCAGCAAGTTCCGTGTTCTCTACGACAAACTCGTCTCGACATAGTCTGCAATTTCTTTTTGTCTTTGGCTTTTTATTTGCTTTTGAATTTTTAATTAGTTATTATTGTTAACTCTTAATGTTATTGCATTTCGAATGTATTTTTTAAATTGACACAAAGATCTATGGAATGAGCTGAAATTGAGGCATTTTCAGGTTTTATTTGTATATTGACGAGTAATTGACTCCTTGAAACGTTTTGCAGTCATCTCCGGGATCCGACAATGCGAACTTCATCATCTCCAATCTACATGATGACTGATATGATTCCGGGGATGAAGGAAGCCAGCATCGCCAACTTGGATCGACCTTTGAATGGTGAGAGGATGAGAGGAAGAAGAGAGGGATGACAAGTAGAGAAGGAATACTCTTTTTAAGATCTATTGATATTTGTTGTTAATCAATTGTGACATATTTGTCTGTTTGTTTGAAGAAGTGCTGAACGATGGAGACGAGCTTCTGGTCGTGGATGAAGCCCTTCTCAGAGCCATCACACTCGTCATAAGACTCGACCTGCAAGAGGCTGCGGCTTAATTTGGTTGCCTACGGGGTCCTTTGTGTTTGTCATCTCATGAATCCCCTTCCGATCCTTCTGGGTAACCACTGCGCTCCTGCATTTATTTGTTTAAAAAAAATGTGCTTACGAGGGAATGGTCTCGGCTTCCAACGAGGTTATGAGATGAGCTATATACCATTCGAAAGCTCTTGCCGAGTAGATAACGAATATCATAATAAAAATTTCCGATCGGATTTTCGAAAAATGGTGGCGTGGACGAGTTGACGATTTCGCCTCTTATTCTTAAATCAGGCGTTTGCAACCGCAAAGGTTGAGGAATCGAAGGGATTTTTTTATACGGAATGTAACCGAGTTGCTCTTACATAGCAAACAAGATTCAGGTGGAAATAATGTATCAAGAGCTGTTTATGGCAATAACATGAACTTTTTGGCACTGATGAAAGTTTTTGAAAAAATGAACATTTTACAGCGAAATATAATATGCCAATTATTATTTTTCATGTTGAAAACGACTTGCAAATAAGGAATTAGTGGCTTAAAACTCAAAAATCGGCATAAAAAAAGTTACTTTGGCTCCATACAAAACAGAGAATTTATCACCAAAGGGGGACCCCTTTGGTGAAAATTGGCCTAAAAAAATTTTTTCTCCAAAAATGATCAGAAAGTGTATTAATAGGCTTTAGATGGCCAACTTACACGTATAAATCAATATTAGAGTCGAGAAAGTTAGCAAATGTCGTGAAAATGTTAATTTTTGTCGGTTTTCCGAGAATATCAGGAAAACAGAATCCGTTCGGAAATTTTTATGGTGATATTCGTTATCTACTCGACGAGAGCTTTCGAATGGTATATAGCTCATCTCATAACCTCGGGGGAAGCCTAGACCATTCCCTTGTTAGCAGTATGTTCAAGTTATCACTTCTACATAAACATGATATTGTCCATATTCTTTCTCCTGTTCGCCTCTCTTAAGCCGATTCTATGTCATCCATACCGTTTGGCTTTAATGCCGATTATATTTTCTTTTTTTCTTGTATTTAATTTAATTTGTTATTGTTCCTAATGAACCATTACAAATTAAACTGCGGATATTTGTACTGCGGGTTGCTTGCAGAACAGCTATGCATTAGCATTGTCGCTATGCCTGAATAAAGGACTGAAGAAGAGAGCCTTGGGTGGTCAATAAGAAAGTCAGATCATCGGTCTTTTCGAATATATGCTGTTCAGACGCTTAGTGTGGTGCAGTTGATGTGCCTCTATAACATTTGTCTCATAGCTGCCAGCTATCCTTTGTATTTTGTCTCCTTGTCTCTTCTTTTTTATCTCTAATGTTCCTGACGCGTATGCTATGAACGGTTTTCTTGTCTTGTCACCGCTCTCATAGATGTCACTCGATGGCTAGCCACTTGCCTTCCTCCATTCTGTCTGGCCTGGTGCCCAGCTGCCTTCCTTCAACCTCCTCTTCGGGCGCGTCAATTGCCCGCTCTACGATCAAGCCCCCCTCGAGGGCCGTCTCGCTCCGCATCAGGAATGTGGTCTGCGAAAGCACCCAGGAGGAGAAGAGTCTCCTCGCACCGCCGAACCACTCTCCGCACGCCAAGCTCCCCGTCTACCACATCTTTGGTTGCCTCGACACGGGTAAGGCGGCAATTTTTAAAGGCTGCGAAGTATGGCATTGTGATGGAGATTTTATAGCACTGCTATGGCGTGATGTCTAATCGGACATGTTCTTGTAGGAGAGCGTGCCTGCGTGCATGTCCACGGAGCTCTGCCATACATTGTACTCCGGATGGGCGGAGCCTACACTGACCGCCTGGCAGCTGCAATCGAGAGACGAGTGAACGAGCTCATTGGAGAGGAACTCACGAAGGAGGCGGAGCGACGGAAGAAAAAGGGCGGAGCTACAGGAGGAGGCGGAGCTTCGGAACAAGGAAATTTCCAGGCCCCACCAATCGGACGCGCGTACGTTGTACGCACCGAGCACGTGGTTGGAAGGTGAGAAGCATTTCGCTACATTGATTATTTTTATCAAAGAACTGATTGAAAAGAAGCCGAAATCAGCAATAGCATATCACAGGTCAATATATGGATATCATGAAGACGAGGAAGACTTTGTGAAGGTCTACTTTACTAGCTCGTTTTATCACGCGAAGTTAGTGTGTAATATCTCACCATTCTCTTCTCTCTTCTCCACTTCCTTTCTCCTTTGTTGTGCAGAGCGTCTGCCGCCCTGTCGTCCCTCTGCTCCCGCCGTGCCCTGTTCCAGCCCTTCGAGGCCCATCTGCCAGCTCAGCTGCAGTTCTGGATGGACTCCTCCATCTACGGCTGTGAGTATGTCTCAGTGCGCGGTGCGCGCTTCCGGATCGGCCAATTCGCTGACCAGGAAAGTTAGTCACCAACTCTTACTAATTTACTACTTCATCAGTCCCTTCTCCTTCATCTGGCGTTGTCCCCCTCAAAACAAGAATCTCGTCCGTTGTTAGTAGTGAAGAGGTCGAAAGGATGTATTCAAGGCATCCACTTTGGATGTTCTTGTCGACATCCAACACATTTGCAGTAATTCAGTAATCGCAAGGGTGATCACAAATTGAGACTTCCTCTCAAGGCTACACGAGGATCTAAGCAATAATAGAACAAGTTATGTTTCAGCAACGGTATACGCGGGCTTGAAGGTCTCTGACATTTTGGACGAGTTAGTCTAATTCTTTTATTCGCACAGGATTTTTTAAAACTCTAATTTGAGTTACTATAGAGAGATTTATCTTGTGATTCTTGTTAGTCTTCATTTGAAGTGTCGAGCTGCTATCGCCATTCTATCCTCAGACAAGTGCTGCTATCGAGGCGAGTTACAGCAAAGTGTTGCTTTCATACTGGACTATTTCATTATCTTCAGGTGGATGTCATGGCAGAGAACATCATCAACCAGGAGCTGCTCAAGAAGAATGGTCAGTTCGATCATTCAATATGTCAGGTATTGCTTTCAAATGAGCGTGTTCCCCACACAAGGATGTGAAATGAAAGATAGGGCGTTAGTTGTCTAATCACAAGCTTTTAGATATTTCCTAATTTGGCTAATGGTTGCAATAGTTGATCGAACAAGTCTAGCCATTCAGAGTACTCGACTAATCCGGGTCTGGACGCCATTTGGTGTGAGGCCGCTCTCCGCAGTGGCGGTCAGCCTGTAGTGGACACTTTCTCCAAGTGTACGTTTCTAACTTCAGCCAATGGTTGAATGATTTATGGCTTGTTTATTGGCTTTCTCTCTTTAGGCTGCGCTGAGAATCGACCTTCCACCGATTTTGAAGCAGAACGAGAACACTTTAAGCGGCTTCGGCGACTGGCCAAAGAGATGAAAGCGAGAGGAATGGATGGCGGAGTGGCAGGAGGCTGCACTCAGGGACTAGATGGTTAGAGAGAGAGAGAGAGAGAGGAGAGAATGAGAAAGACGTGAAAGAGATAGGATGTGAGAGAGTAATATTCAATTTCATTGATCTCTTGTTTCACCAATCATTCGGGATACCTTGAGATACCTTCAATCTGAGTTACATGGACAACGAGGAAGAGGATGACAGCCACCTCATTGACAGCTGGGCATCGCAATTGGACGAGACTCTTGTGGAAGAAGAGAACGACGAAGAGGAGACGGGCAATCGGGAGGAGCATGGAAAGGAAGATGGCAAGTCGTTTCATTCAAATTGGTAATAAAAGTTGTGCCATTATTTCAAATTCCAAAAAGGCACTTCTCTTTAAGTAACGACATAGTGTGGGAAAGTTGCTTTAGTAAGTGTCCACTACATTCACATTTTATTCCAGAAAACTGTGAGGATGAAGAGAATGAAGATGAAGAAGAATCGGACTCGAATTTAATGGATCAGACACTATGCGAAGTAGCTTCGGATGAACATCAAAAAGATAGTGACTTTTCTGCACAGGTTGGAGATGGTGGGAAGATGATATTCGTAGTTATTTCAATTACATAATTAGGTCATGAATTTAATTTGTTTTTGTTGCTAATTAGAATTATAACTCGTTCAGGAAGATGAGCCGATGATGACCGATAGAATTGACAGAGAATATGACGTAGATGTTGTCCCCGAATCTCCGTTATTGGATAACTCTGATGAACATCTGGACATCGAGGAAGTCTTTGCTGTCAGTTTGCATGCTTATCAGAAGAAGCTTTGCATACTCTTCGTTGATCTTTTTTTAGGCATCACCACATCCTGAATATGGAGAAACGGTGAGGACACCTGTGGCTATCAAGACATCAAAACGTCCACGACATCCCAAAGAGTAAGTCTTATATTGAAACTTTGCTGTGTGAATTGTTCTGCTTATTCTTCGTTTAATTCTCGAGAAATGAGGAACTTTATTCGGTTCATTGCACGGTAAATAAACGTGTTCTACTTTGTTATTATTTATTAAATTGTCACTAAGCAATGCCTTGAATGAAATCTTGTTCTGCTGCCCAGAGAGCGTGGCGCGGAATGGCTGACTCTAAGAAAGCGCCCTCCCGCATGCACGGCCTTCTCCCCTCCACTACATCTGCCCACCGCTAAGGTACCATACTTAGAATACATTGGCGACTAAGAATACACTTCATGGTGTTTGAGAAAAAAACATCTTTTCCTGGAGCAATTTATCGCCGTTAGTGAATTGTATATTCGTTGAGGCAACCGCCCGAGCTGGAATAGGAGACCAGAATGCACTAGAATGCGGCAGTTCCCACTCTACTGAGCTGGCGACCACGTGCTCCCCTGAGGGTGGGGCAGTCAGTGTGTCCCCCAGCCAGCAGACGGGGGAGAGGAGCATCTATCATGTGCGTCTCTTTATCTCTCTCTCTCTCTCTCTCTCTCTCTCTCACTCTCTCCTCTTTCAATATTTGTCCATTTTTGGATACTCTAGATAATTAGAATGAATAACTTGTTCTAACAATAAATAAAATATAGTAATCGTCCCATAGTCTTATGATTGGGAGAAATGAAGGTTGAAAAACAAATGGAATAAAAAAGATTGCAGCACTTTGACTCGTCGTCAGTCGAGTTGAACAGCCAAGACCTTCTTCGGAAGAGAAGGTTATTACGAGAATTTCATTTCAATTGCATTTGTGTACTCTCTTCATTCCCCCATTGGTAGTGCCGCGCTCTTTCTCCGCAGCATCCCCCTCTACCTCTCTCTCTCTCTCTCTCTCTCTCTCTCTCTTTCTCTTTCTCTTTCTCTTTCTCTTTCTCTTTCTCTTTCTCTTTCTCTCTCTCTCTCTCTTTTACTCTCTCACTCTCATTCTCTCTCTCCATCTCTTTGTCCCTCTCTCTTCTCATCCCTCTGCAGTCAAGAAGCCGCCGTAGATGGAGAAGAGATCGTAGGGGAGATTCGCCACATCTCGGTTGTCTCTCTCGAGCTCAGCACAGTCACTGGGCAAATTTACCCAGATCCGGCGGTATGCATCTTTAACAGATATACGTTAATTTTATTCTGTCTTAATTTACAATCTACAATTAATTGGACGGCAATCATGTTTTTCGTTCACTATCTTGTCTATTCTTTTGTTTTATCGCAGGAAGCGAAGATCGTGGCTGCGGCAGTCGTGGCCTACTCAGACGTCTGCAGAGTATCCACGCCCACAGCTGAAGTGGTCTTTCTCGTGGGGGAGAAGCCGCAGGGACTCAATCAGGTTTCCCAGCCATTTACAATCTAACAACGCCGTATCCTTTATTTATAACGCTTTAAAGCAAACATCTTTAAGGAGGAGTGCACTCTGGCATATCTCGTGCAGACGGAGGATGAGCTAATCGAGGCTGTCATCGAGTTTGTCCAGAGGTTCATAGTTTCCGGCCCTTCACTAATCGACTTCTCTTTCCCCCAACACTTCTTGATACCCTATTATGCTAGAAACTAATTTAAATGGAAGTTATGTCTTCTTGCTATATGAAGTTGGGTAGAGAGGGGGGCAATATGGTTTTGTCGTCCAAATCGGTTGAGACTAGCGTGGTAATCACCCAACGATGCGATTCTCTCTTTCCTGCTTTCCCTCTCTCCTCTCTCTCTCTCTCTCTCTCTCTCTCTCTCTCTCTTTCCCACACAAACTGTCTCCTCCTCCTCCTTCTCTCCTCGCTCTCATCTCTATCTCTCTCTCTCTCTCTTTCTCTCTCTCTCTCTATCTCTCTCTCCCTCTCCCATTCTCTCTCGCAGTGCCTTTTCAGATTCGACCCTGACATGCTGGCAGGCTACGACACGTCTCGTCTGTCGTGGGGATATCTGAGAAAGCGCGCGACCCGCCTGGGGCGGCAGCCAGAATTGCGCGAGGCTCTCGCACGCTACACTCCTCCCCAGATTAAAGGTACGCAAGCAGTTCATGGGTGGAAGAAGGATATATAAACATTGTGGCTGTACAAGTCAGACAACACTAAATCAAGTATTTTTAGTTGAAATAAATTCTTTTATTTCACTTTATACTGCTGCCTCGTTATTTTTAACCTTTACGTCCGTGATTTTGCTTGTCATTGATCCCTTTTAAATGTAGGTGTCACTCAAGGCGAGCCTCATGTTTCAGTTGTTGAAGATAATGAAAATGGCTAATATAGAATGCACGACATGGATTAAAGATAGATACAGATAGGTATGCTATCCTTTTGTATGCAGATGACGTTGACTCTCCGCCGGGCCGCATTCTCTTGACAGTCTGGCAACTCGTGAGATGGGAACTGCAGCTCCGGTCGTATGACAGGTCAGAGTTCTGCTTTGCATTTGCTGTTTGCAAAGAGCGCTTCATGTTTATTTATGTGCGATCCACTATTTAGGTATGCTTACCGTAACATTAGTGATCATTACTCTTCCACAGAGGCACAGCCGCAGCGCACGTTCTGAAGCAGCGCATCCCGCTCTATGACCACGCATGCCTCGCCAGGTTCTACCGGGACGAGACGAAGAAGATGAGGTAAGAGGGGATCTCACCATTCTATCCCTCCTCCTCCCCTCCCCCCTGACTCTCTGTGCTCGTATGTCCTCTATCTCCCTTCCTTCCTTCCTTCATCTCTTCCCTCCGTTTCTCTCTCTCTCTCTCTCTCTCTCTCTCTCTCTCCTATCTTCAACTCGCTCCATCCCTCTCTCCTCTCTCCTTCCCTCTCTTCCCCTCTTCTCTCATGCCAGACTCACCCTCTGTGACTATCTTCATCGTCTGGCGCGAATGAATGTGGATCTCCTGATTGAGATGAACATCTTTGCGAAGACGGCTGAAATGGCGCGAGTCTATGGAATTCAATTCGAAGAGGTTTGGTCTCCACATTTCTCTGTTAGGCGCTTTATAGAATAAAGTTTTATCCAAATTGTATGCAAATTACATTTCTGGAGGAAAACGCGCTGGGTTAAAAAAAATATACGCAATGACGAAACGGATGTTTCTATCGAATGTTAATTCGTTATTCTGGTTAAGGTCTTATCTCGCGGTTCGCAGTTCCGAGTTGAGTCGATGCTTCTCCGACTCGCCCATGAAGAACGAGTCTTCGCTCCCACCGTCACCCCTTCCCAGCGGAATCGGCTAGTCGTCCCAGTCCTTTTTATTTCTTATTATAAAGAACCCTTGGCCATATTAATTCTACTCCTTCTGCTTAGAATGTGTGCGCCTGAGCAGCTTCAACTGGTGATGGAACCAGAGTCTTCCGTCTACTTTGAACCCGTAATTGTGCTTGATTTTCAGGTACTGAGTTTATTTTTATGTTGTGCTTGTTATTTCCTGGTTTACAAAGTATTCTTCAGTCGCTCTACCCCTCCATGGCCATCGCTTACAATTACTGCTTCTCGACATGCGTCGGAAAGGTCTTGGGAGCTTAAAATGTCGATCAATTTTTTTTTCGTTTGTTGTACAATTGTATACAATTTATTCTTAAGGTATGCAATCTGGAGAGACTGGTGCCGGGTGAAGTGGAAGAAGGAGATGGAAGTAGACAACCAGAAGGGCTATTCGAGCCAGAGAAGAAGGGAGAGATCGAATTGGGCGCACTCGGGTATAAAATTCCGGTGAATATTGCAATTCTCTCTCTCTCTCTCTCTCTCTCTCTCTTTTTCTCTCTCTCTCTCTCTCTGCTTAATCGGTAATGGGATTTCTTATATTTATTAGTACCGTCGTTTGCCAGATCGCTTCGCTTGTCCGTCTTACTGCAAACCGACAAGTCCATGTTTCGCCGCTCGGGACATCTTTTGTAAAGCAGACAACGAGAGAAGGGCTGATCCCGAAGATGATGAGAGAGGTTAGAGAAAGAGAGGGAGAGGAGACAGATAGGGGAAGTGGGAGAGAGTCCGATGAGGTGGATTGAGACCAGTGAATGTTTAACTAAAAACGCTCTTTTTTTATTGCGTATTCTACATTGATTCTTTTCACCTTCCCTCATTTTAGCTTACATTTAGGTTCTTTCTGCTCGTATAATGGTCAAGCAGGCAGCGAAGAAAGCGAAGAGTAAGGTTCGAATTGTCATTTATGTTTCTTTTATATACATTTTTTGAATTCGCGCCAATAATTTGGTTGAGCACATTAACATATTTTTTGTTATATTGAAGTTGTAGGTGAACCTTGTTTAGAGACTGGCGCGTGTTCTGGACGCACGACAACTCGCGCTGAAACTTGTGGCGAATGTCACGTACGGATACACAGCGGCCAATTGGAGCGGTCGCATGCCCTGTGTGGAGGTGAAGAGAGTGAGCTGGAGAGGGTACTGTAGTGGGCAAGGTCATAGGTCTTTGTAATGGGGTGGGGGATTGGTATTCATACATGGCATTGAAAAAGAGCTTGTTTTGACGAGTAATGAACCTTGTATAATGTAACTTGCGAAAATTACGGTATCAGTTACTTCCGCTGAGGATTGGAATACCGTAGCGAACCCTGTCTTCCTTCGCAGGTTGCAGATGCTATTCTCGGGAAAGGCCGCGAGACACTCGAGCGAGCGATTCGATTGGTCAACGAAGGCGACTACGGAGTTGGCTTAAGCTATTTTCTTTTTTTCTTCCTTTGCTATCTTAAGTCTTCCTTCCCTTTCATTTTTCCTTCATTTTCTACCTTTCTTAGTCACCCTCTTAATTTTTCTCTCTCCCTCTCCCTCTCTTCCTTTCTCTCTCTAATACACAGTTTCTCTATCTCTCTTTCCTTCTCCCTCTAATACACACGTTCTCTCTCTCTCGCTCTCGCTTTCTCCCTCTCTCTCACTCTCTCTCTTTCTCCAGGGTGGCCATGTCATCTACGGCGACACTGACTCCCTCTTCGTGCGCATGCCACATGGCACTTCGCTGACAGAAGCATTCGCTGTTGGAAGGAGAATCGTCGGTGACGTCAGCAGAGAGAACCCGGCTCCCGTTGTGCTGAAGCTGGAGAAGGTGAGGGAGAGCAAAAGAGAGAGGGAGAGTGAGAGACTGAGAGGACTTTCCATCTCTCTCGCTCTTTCTCTCTTCCTCTCCTCTCTATTTATCCTCGTCTCTCTTTCTCTCTCCAATCTCTCTCTGTCTGTCTCTCTCTCACTCTCTGCAGGTGTACATGGGGTGTGTTCTTCAAACGAAGAAGCGCTATGCTGGTTGGGCCTTCGAGAGTGAGAACGACACGGGGAAGCTCGATGCCAAGGGAATCGAGTGCATCCGCAGAGACACCTGTCCCATCGTGGCCAAGGCACGGCCATCCATTTATTCTTCTTTTATTATATGACATATCTAATATAGGTAACAACGGTTTTTAAAATATTTCTAAATGTGCTTCTTATCATTTATTTAAGATGACACCTCATTTCAGACGCTTGAGAAAAGTCTAGAACTGATATTCGCGCGTGATTTCGACGGACTTGAACGCTTTCTCGATTCAAAGCTTCGCTCGCTTCCCTTTCTTCCCTACACAGATTTCCTCTTCTGCAAGGAGTTCAGGTGCGTCTACCTGCTAAGTGCGTTCATTTCTCGCCCACGAGTGAACTTCATATGTTTTCTTAAATGAAACTCTTGTCATGTTTCGGTGAGTATTTGTTTTAAGATAAATGTGCTGTTCCAGAGGCAACTACTCATCTCGGGCTTCTGTTCCACAGGCAAAGATTGCCGAGTAAGCTAAGATTACAGAGAAACCTTTTTATTCGAACTGCTATGAAGGAAGTCTTCTCTCGACTAAACAAATTGGCAGAGGGCCAGCTCAGTCATTTCATTCTAACTTTGTGCTTTCTGCACACGCATGAACATTTTGAATATGAATGGCGTGGTGAAGGTGGGATTGTTTGTAACTAAAGGGTGCTCACCTTCATCCACTTCAGTCAGCTCCTCGCAACGTGCCCTGCAGCTGTTCCTCTTCACGGAGAACGCGTTGCATATGTCATTGTTGATGGTGATCTCTCTATACAGTTATTGCTAATTTCTTTTAATTAAAGCAGAAAATTATTGTTATGAATTCTGTAACTTTCCTAGAAGACCATGGGGTTGAGGTCCGCCAGAGGCGACGGTTTACTCCTGCGTCCGATCAGCTCATCAATTCATTAGGAAACCGAGCGAGCGCATTCACTTTGCTTACTATGTCAGTCGTCGTGCTAGTTTCTTTTATTCCAATAAAAATTGAGCATTCCGAAATATAAATCGTCTCTCTCTCTCTCTTTCTCTCTCTCTCTCCCTAGCCTCTCTCTCTCTCCCTAACCTCTCTCTCTCTCTCTCTGTCTCTCTCTCTGTCTCTCTCTCCCTAACCTCTCTCTCTTTCTCTTCCAGACGACCGCTCACATCGTGGCAGCCCTCCGCCGAGTTCTTTCGCTTCTTCCCGCACGTCTTCAAACATTTCACTTCACTCCAAAGCCATGTGCAACGTAAGATATTTGAATTTAGTCAAGTTGAATTCCCTATCCACCTTCCAGCCCCCTCTGCTTGCGACCTTCTCCCCTGAGTGCCTTCTGCGATGTCTGCTCACTCTCTCCAGACTCACACTCTCTCGCACTCCTCCACATCGCTAGAGAGACACGAGTTATTGGCGAGGCGTGGAAGGTGCGGTTTATCCATTATTTTGATCTCACAAAATACTATTGTTTGAATCGTGTTCAAGAAAGAAAAATGGTGTTTGAATCATTCTAAAACCGTGTCGAGCTATGGACAAAAAACCAAGCCATATAAAACCACATAACAAATATCCCTACTTTTTCCTGACTTTTCTAGCTTTGCCATACGTTTAGAGATATGTTTAGGCGGTTTGTATTTAAACGTTATTGTAGATGTGTACGAGATGTATTGGGGAGCGGCCGCGGTCCTTGATGTCCTGCGGAAATTTTGCTTGTGTCGTCCATCAGCTAATCAGCGGTTAGTGTGCAACGTATTTCCACTATCTTTCGTATATGTGTACCCTTCCTACACCGTCTCTGTATCTCTGTCTCCTCTCTCTCTCTCTCTCTCTCTCTCTCTCTCTTTGTCTCTCGCTCCATTTTCTCCCATTTTTCTCAATTTTTTTTTCTCTCCGTTCACTTTGTCTTCCTATCATATAAGCTGTTAGCATTTAATAAAACCCTGAGACCTTGGAGAAATAAGTTAGATGGTTCTGTCGTTATCAGGAATCTACGGTGACCCCACCAGAAGTCGTCTCAGAAAGCACCCTCTGCAGCTGAATTCTCTCCCACACCGGCTTGAAGAATAAATAGCCTCTCCCATAGCCTTATTCCCCCTGATTAGTTCAATTATACTGTATCCTAATACATATTTCAGTACTAATAAGATAAAAACGGGTTCCTTTTCGCTAAAGGAGCATTGCAAACATTCCGTTGCATTACTTATTGCCGATCTTCCAAGTTGTCAGCAGTTTGATCATGTTTTCAATGCCATTTTTTATGTTTTCGTATGTGCACGAGGTGATGCATGATGACATTACGCCTTTAGGAATGTAAATGGAAATACGATTTAGTGAATGAATATAGGAAATACTTTATACTTTATTTACGTACACCTTGGTGTAACATGGTGATGAAAATTTAGCGAGAAAGAGAAAAGAAAATACGAACAGGATTAAACAGAAGATAAAACAACAGAAGACTTAGTGTTGGCAATGGAATTGAATAATTTGGCGGCACGGATAAAGAAAGAGTGAGACCGAACTTTTAATCGACAAGTAGGGTATGCTAATTTAAATGATAGGCCGCGAGTTCTAGAATTGCGAAAATGGAAGTGATGGGGGAAATTAAGGCATAATTTTCTATGACCAAATATTAGGCGGCGGGCCAAAGTGATTTAAGAGAAGGGAGAGAAAGGATGCGGTTCCTTTCGTTACTAGGAGGGACATTCAATGCAGTATAGCCTAAGCAACGGCGGAAAATAATACGAGTGAAATAATTCTGTACTTTCTCTAAAACGCGGATATCTTTTAACAAGGAAGGAGAATAGACAGTTGAGCAATTTTCTAATATTGAACGTACATAGATGGTATAGGCAGATAGGAGGACATTCTTATTTCGTGAGCGGAGGGAACGAAGGATGAGGTGGGCTTTAGAGAGAGCAGAAGTGGCTATTTTATTACAATGAAGAGAAAATGATAAACGAGAGTCGATTATAACTCCTAAATCGCTGATTGAATCAACGGAAGAGAGAGGACTGTCATTAAGAGTATAAGCAATATGTGGATTAAACTACTATGTTTTAGAATAAAATCTTGGAACAGGACGTTGTTTTTCTGTAATATGGTCAAATCAAGTAAGGATGGTGGAATGTGAAGGAAAGCTATTGATGGCAAGTATGAGCTAGATGGGAAGAGATGATGGAAGGGTAAGCGGTGGAGTAACCGTTGAAAGTGTAAGTCGTGTGACGATTCAAGTGATCAAGCCCGATACAAAATAGATGGAAGCAGCGAAGAAGGAAGGGTAAGAGAGTGAACGCCCCTCCGACGGCATACATCGGAGGATCATTTATCATGTACAATGCATGTTTGTATGTACATATATCATTCACAAAATTCTACTTCCAAATTTTTAGCATGACATTTGAATTAATTCGTTGCACATGAATCTCCTATTTCATATTATTTACCATTGATTGATGGCAACTTTCCTTCACAGTCAAGTTTATTTTATTCCATTTCCAGAAGAAAGAGGAGACCGAAAGAGCGGAAGAGATGGAGAGAGCGGAAGAGATGGAGAGAGCGGAAGAGATGGAGAGAGCGGAAGAGATGGAGAGAGCGGAAGAGATGGAGAGAGCGGAAGAGGTGGAGAGAGCGGAAGAGATGGAGAGAGCGGAAGAGATGGAGAGAGCGGAAGAGATGGAGAGAGCGACCAGGAGGAATAAACGAATTGATCATTAATAGGAATGACATATTCGGCGGAGCGCATTCCACGGATAGTGCAGATTTTGCAATCAGTCTTGTTATTAATGACTGCGTCTCTCGTTAAACCAATGATGACTGCTCTTCTCTCATCCGGTCATGCATGACTATGAGCGAGAGAACGGTGACGCTGCTTCGTTTAAAAGGCCCGGGTCCTGAATGGCAAGCATGATTCCAGCACCTCTTCTCTCAAGTTACCTACAAGATGGCAATCTCAACGCTGTGCCTTCTTTCTCTGCTGGCTTTCACTGTCCTAGTAGTAAGTGGCTGTCTTTTAATTCAACAAAATGCTGACTTCCTGTTAATCATGAAGAAGGTATAACTGTTTCCTCCTCCTTAATAACATATAATTGCACACGGATGAATGGTTCAGGAGTCAGGTTATGTGCCCACCAATACCCCCTGCGAAATGCTACAAACAATCTACCGCCGAGTACACGGGAGCAAAATGCGGATGGTGCAGATCACGACCGAGTACATGCGATCCGGCTAAGACAAGTGACGCAGATTGCAAAACTTGGTAATATATGTTACTTCCAAAATTGTTTGTCAGATTGTTAATAATTTAAATATTTATCTTTTACGAAGTAGAAAATTTCTAATGATTTGAGATAGTGAATGTGAATGGAACCTGTGAATAATACACATGTGTCAGCAAGGACGGGATTGAAGTAGAGATGAACCCTGAAACTAATGGAAAACTGTGCGCCTACCCTGGTCCAGTCTGTTGCGAGTATTCTTTTCGGACCTGAATCACTGGTAGTACATGGACTTGCAAACCTGTGTCACAGTACTTAACACAGTGAAAACAACAAAGCCCTCCACAATGCATGGGTATATGCGGCTCTTGTGATTGTTGTCTTCTTCTCTGTCATGCGATAAATCATGTTGAATTTATTTCTAAATTCACAACAAAAAAATCACAAATACATGTAAGTTTTAGTTTTTTTTTGTAATACAACTTTATTGCTCTCACAAAGAAAGCGGAATAGGAAAGGCCTTATTCTTCTCTATTCTTCCTCACCCTTCGCCTACTCGGATTGCCCTACGACGTACATATATATGTACATATGTATGTACATACATACATACCTCATATGGATTTTGCCGATATCGGAGCCCTGCTCCAAGGAGCTGATACGGTTGTGTTACTCCTCGTACATCCGCATTTTTACCAAAATTGGCTATTAATAAATGAAACCATTCCGAGTCTAATTGTAAGCCAAAAGCAACAAGCCCTCAGTTAAGATTAAGAAGTCCACAATTAGCTTCGACTGGTCCTCATTTTTATCCCGTCCAGACTGTACATCCTAAAAAATATTTCTTTCTTGCTTGCTAACCCAAGTTTTTATGTACGTGTTGTGAGGTACATAGCAAATACTAATGTAACTCATTGAAAGACCGAAACGAAGACCTTCACCTCGTTGTCCTCTTTGTGCTTCTTCTCGATTTACAGGTGCCTATGGAAACGTACAGTACCGCTCAGCGGCCAGGGGTCTCGGCTATAGCGGCTATAGCGGCCGCGTGCCAAAGAGGCCAAGCGAAATTAAGCCATTTAAGATTTTAATTTTCAGAATTCGTTGTTATTTTTGTGTTCAGGGTAACTTGCTGCATCGATTAAGCTCAAAAACTTTATGAAATGATGCATATTAGCGAAAATAGAAAATCTTGTAAAATTATAGGTGCAGTAACACCTCAATTCGTAGTGTATGCGTGTGCCATCGTTTCAGTGAAATTTATTAAGGCAGTTGCTTGAACAGCATTACTTTAACTTACATTTACAGACTTCCTTGTAATATCCTTTTGTCTTATCAATTGACTTTTTAACGTATCAAGTGAAAAAGGTTGCCAAAAAAAAACATAGCAAAAAAAACTGCAAAAATGTAGCTCAAAAGAGGAACCGAACACAAGCACTTCTCCGAATGTGCAGAGAAGCATATCAATGCTCTATCCAGCCTCGTTATTACTCAAAACAATTTTAGGAAGCATCTTGACACTTATTTTTAGGTACTGTCTATTTGAGAGTCCAGCCACAAAAATTCCATGGCATCCCCAGTGTTCTTTTCTCACGATCGCTCTTCACAGAGCACTTGGTGAGCCCCTACCTGACATAGACTAGCGTCTCTCAACACGCCGGCCATAATAGGGTGCGTGCCTTGCTGAACAGGTTCCTCTTTTCGATTCCATCACGGTCAGGGCGACCGCGGCGAAGCTCTGTCAAAAAATATTTATAAATGGCGCGAAAATTTAATATTTTTGAATTTGGTCGGGTATTCACCTGAAATAATTCTGACCAGAATGTTTGGATCTGAAATCTGCTTATGCTCTCGAAGGAAATGTACTGGGTGTGGCAGACAAGATTTCCGTTGTTATGAATAGAATGACAAAACTACGAGTAATACCATCATGGCTGGGTGGTTGTGTTGCACACTGTTAGCACAACTGGCAGTGGTTCAGTTCCATTACGTTGCAACTGTTTTGCCCATTTTAGTTTGGGGGAACTACTCTTGATTTCCTTTAGCTTTTTCTTGGAAGGCCTCATGATTAGAAATATTTCAGCAGATCACCCAATCGAATTCAAACATCTTATATTTTCGAGCCAATCCAAATATTTTTGGCAGTGCTCATCCGCGGTCCCAAGATGTGATCCAAAGGCTCTGTGCAGAGCGATCGTGAGAAAAAAATACTACGGATGCCATGGAATTTTTGTGGCTGGACTCTCAAGTAGACAGTACCTAAAAATAGCGTCAAGATACAATTGTTTAGAGCAAGAACGAGGCTGGATAGGGCATTGGTATGCTTCTCTGCACATTGGGAGAAGTGCTTGTGCTCGGTTCCTCTTTTGGGCTACATTTTTGCAGTTTTTTTGCTATGTTTTTTTGGCAACCTTTTTCACTTGATACGTTAAAAAGTCAATTGATAAGACAAAAGGATACTACAAGGAAGTCTGTAAATGTAAGTTAAAGTAATGCTGTTCAAGCAACTGCCTTAATAAATTTCACTGAAACGATGGCACACGCACACACTACGAATTGAGGTGTTACTGCACCTGTAATTTTACAAGATTTTCTATTTTCACTAATATGCATCATTTTTTAAAGTTTTTGAGCTTAATCGATGCAGCAAGTTACCCTAAACACAAAATTAACAACGAATTCTGAAAATAAACATCTTAAATGGCTTAATTTCGCTTGGCCTCTTTGGCACGCGGCCGCTATAGCCGCTATAGCCGAGACCCCTGGCCGCTGAGCGGTACTGTAGATGCATTCGAATGTGATCTCCAGATCAAGAGGCGGGAATTTTTGTAATTGAGAACAAGTATGCGAATCTCCTGTTGGCAGTAACACGCAATTTTAATGTGAATCACATGTCATTCTCTTGAACCCTCATGACAATTAGCTAATTATTACTTGATGTTTCGGGTGTTAAATGGAGAAAGAAGCATCAAGCGAACTGCCAGAGGGTGCTACCTTTGTCTCTCAATTACGATCATTCAGGGGAAGAGTGGTCGTGCTGCTTCTTCATTCTGCGCAGCTCGCTCTGCCAAGCGTGCTTGTTTCTTTACAAATATTAATTGTTATTTATTTATTTATTGGTACAATATATGATGGATTTTGAATTTCGTCAGATTGGATAGCACAGAAATGTTCTTGGTGCCTGCTGGGACGCAACTTCTGATGCCTGCGCCGACTCCTCTTCTCTCTCATCCCTTGCCAGTTGGCTGGGCCTCTCAGAAGCAGCAGCCACACTACGGAATGCCCATCCATCCTCATCATCACCAGGGATGCCCCCCTCAACCGTGTCCGAAGACGAATGCTTTGGAAGAGGAAGTCGCTTCGCTTCAAGTGGAACTCGCCACTGCCCAAATGGAACGCGATAGCTGGCGCGCATACGCTGAAGAAATGGAAGGAGAACGCACCAAACAGGTTTGCTCTTGTACCGGCATTTCACATCTTTCTTTCAAGAAAAATATGTACATAAATTAAAAATGTACTCTTATTAATTGCAGACCTAACCTAAGAATGTTGGACAGCTATGTACATACATAGTATATACATTGATATTATCTTACGTCATGACGACTTTGAAAATACACACATTTTTGAAATGTCTACTTTGATTTAACGTGTTCAACTGCTCTCTTTCTCCAGAGAGCCGACTTCAACGAGATCGAGGGCAAACTCCGCATCGATAACTCGGCGCTTGCTCGCCGAGTCGCCGCCGTGGAAAAGGAAGCGCAGAGCGCGTTGAGCTACGCGGCCGCGGTCGAAGAGGAACGCGTCCGGCTAGAGGAGTGGGCCGGCCGCATGCGGAAGGACATGCGGCAGATGCAAGACAAGGTCTCGTTTTCTTGCATGCTTTAGCGTTGCTTTCATGCCCATATTTACATATGTCATTGCTGAAATTGGTTTTTTTTACTAATTATTTAAAAGGAGCAAAGTAACCATTAATTTATGTACTATGTAGATACATTTCAAGATTTCATCGATGTCCGACTCCTTTGACAAGATGAACATCCGTCCGAGTGCGGAGGCCGACTGGTCTGTTCATGACAGCAGCATTGAGGAGGACTTCTGGGCGTGGCAGCAAGAACAGCGAGCCGGTCAAATCGACGACCGACAGCAGGTATCATGATCTTTTTTTTCTTAGCTGGAAACAAACAAATCAAACTTTTCAATTTGTCTTAACTCAAGAAATCATAATTAATTCTCTGTATCATTCAAAGAAATGAGATAAAATACTTGTTGCTATCAGATCTCACCACCGATGTCAGTTGAAGATGAAGCTGAAGGTGAGAGGGAGGAGTCTCCGGTCGACTCGCTGCTGGTTTCAGTACTCGCGCGAGCAGCGCGCGCATCGCGGGAATGCAACGCGGTCGCGTCGCCTGCTGAATGGACTGAAGATGAATAGACTGTTAGGGAGCTGTGTCACTTATCGTTATCACTATTGTCATGAGTAAGAAACAACTGCAATATCTCTTTATTATACATATGCGCATCCATTTACTTGAATTGATTGTTCCTATTGTTCTATGAGAAGCATATACATACTGTATGAACTTGATGATTTCTGACATGATATCTTGTGATTGTGCAAGGATTCAAGAGAGGCCACTTACATCAACAAGCTAACTGAATAGTCATAAGTAGGTACATACACAGCGTTTTGTCCCCAGTAGTTTGAGGAGCATCTGATGTTTTACTAATCTACGGACATATTACACCAATTTACGGCCGATGTTCGTGGATTATGTTAGCACCAAAATAAAAATGAACTGATTTTTGAGGCGTTGCGGTCGCGATGCGCGGTTTTTTTTTTATTCCATTTAACGGCCAAGGAAAAAATGACCCGATGCTACTGGGCAAAACGCTGTGTACATATGTTTTCGTTGTTTTCCACTCGACATATTCTAATATCAAACTGTCATACATACACATATTCGTCCATTTGGAGACATCCAACTCGTGCTTTGGTCGCAGAAGCTGCCAACTCTTTCGTGCCATTCAAAAGAAGGCTTCTTATAGTGTGCAGCGGCTAATTGTATTAGCAAGCCCATGTCAATACTTTGTCCGTCTTCCATCTGAACCGGGTCGCCATTCATTCTTCCCCCTTCCCCTCTCATTCGCGGATTCCATGCCCCTCAGGTTGTATACAGCGGTTCAAAGTATGCATCTTCTAGCTAACAGACATGAAAGAGCGTAATAATTTGCATTCGCCATTTGTTCTTTCCCTGGCATGAACAAAGATGCATATCTTGACCAACCCATTTTCTCGCGGTTCCTCTTTCTCCTTTGTTTGCAGTTTGCTCGTAAATACTGGCAGCCTGAACGGGAAAAGTGCTCAAAGAACAAAAAGTCTTTTCCTCGTCCCCTCCCTCATCCTCTTCCAATTCCGTCTCGCGCCCGCGGATCCGACTTGTTTCATGGAAATTGGCAAATCTTCCATGGGAGAGGAGTGCCACTTCCTCCCTCTCTCTTCTGTTTTTTTTTCGCACACAGTTTGTCTCACTCTCCCGTCCTTCTCTCTCTCTCTCTCTCTCTCTCTCTCTCTCTCTCTTTCCCTCTCTCTCTCTCTCTCTTTCTCTCTCTATCTCTCTCTCCTTCTCTCTCTCTCACTCACACTCTCTCTCAGTTCCCCCTCCCCTCATCTCGAGGCAATTTTCTCGTCTGGCTTCTCATCGCCCTCCTTTCCGATCGGTCGTCGTCAAAGTAATCCCGCTCCTTAGACCGAGTTTCTCAGTGCGTTCTGAGTCCCTTGGCTGGTCTAAGCCCCCCCCCCCCCTCCCATAGGAAGAAAACTTGAATTCCTCTCCTCTGCTATCCTGTACACGTCATTGCAGACCACGTGGAATTAGGAGGAGGAAGAAGAGAAGCCATATCAGAGAGGGCTTCCACGAATCTGAGAAGCCAAAGACTGTTTTCACACAACGGCCAAGAATATAGAGAATGCTGACGATGTAGAGAGTGAATGAGGCCCTCTCTGGCTCGGCTTAATTATGAACCCCCGATCATTCTGGTTTTGGGAAGACCTCGCGACGGGGCACAGCCCTCTCGTGAAGTCTAATCCCTTCTGATTTAGTAATCGAGAACGTGCGCGTCAGAGTTTTTTTTTGCACAGCAAAAATTAGTACAATTTCATGTATATAGTACATACATACATATGTACATACATATGTGCATAAAAAGTTAAAATAGCCTGTCGACTACTTGACGAATTCTTTTCATAAGTCACTGAAGACAAATTGATGAATAAGGAATTGTTGAGAAATTAAGGAGAGAAACGACTGGGTAATTGAAAGAGAGAAAAGAAAGCATGGGAAGAGAGAGTGAAAACCTTCGCATTGGGAGGGGGGCCGTGCCAAGGGAAGGAATGTACAAAATAGGATTGCCAGGCCAATGGGAGCGGAATTTACGAACGATGACGACGGTCTGGTGATTCGGAGAGATTCTGGAAGAGGAGAGAGAGAGAAAAGGAGACAGAGAAAGAGACGGACCGAGCAATGCTCATTGTGAGGCGTATGATGACAATGTGAGAAAATAGAGCGAGAGTGAAGAGAGCCAGGAGACCAGGAAACGAGTGAAGGGGAATAAAGCGGGAAAGAGAGACCGGGTCGGCCCACAAACGCTCTCCCCCCCCTCCCCTCTCCTTCCTCCGCCTGCAGTGAGAAGGTTCTGACCCGAACGAGAAGGCACTTTGCACACGGGTTGCAGCGCACCGAGCCACATTCCATTTCCTCCTCCTACTCTGTCACATTTCGAGCAGTTCGTTATCTCTCTCTCTCTCTCTCTCTCTCTCTCTCTCTCTCTTTGTTACCGAAGAATGCTCCCCTCGATCTAACTGTTCCCCAGCGTTCTGTTTTCGTCTCCTCTGCAGAATATTGGCTGGCATCTCCATTTCGAAGTAAGGAAGCCGCCGCTCCATTCAATTCAGTAAAATATGCATAATTGTTTTCTAACCCTCTCTCGCTCTAGAAATCTCACTCTCTTCCTTTCTTTATTTCTCTTTCTCTTTCTCTTTCTCTTTCTCTTTCTCTTTCTCTTTCTCGTTCTCGTTCTTTTCTTCTTCCTCTTTCTTTCTTTCTTTCGTTCTCTTTTATCTGAGATTGCAATAAAGTGAGGAATGACGTGAAAGAAGTCGAATAAGTCACGGCAACAAGAGCAGTCCAGAACTTTTTGAACCTCGAATACGTGCATTTCGTTAGCAGTTCAGTTTAGGAGGAGAGGATGTCATCTTTCTATAACTTCCTTATCCTTTCGCTGAGCCTTCTCTCCCTTTCCCCCCTCTCCATGTCCCTCGCTGTCTCTCTTTTTCTCTTTCCCTCCCTCAGTTACCCCCTTCTCGGTCTTTCGCTCGGATTTCCTGTGCCGAGTGACTATTCATTAAAGAAATAAGAATACAAATGCTAGAGCGGCGATTTTTCACATTTGTTTTTCATTTTCTCTGCTTTATTATCACTTTTCCTTCCGCTCCCTTGCAAGCAGCCGCTGGCTAGGATGCTGCCTTAGCAGAGACGCCTGCCGCTTGCTTCATTCTCTCTGCTCTTCTCTTTCCTCTCTTTCTTACTCTTCTATCTCGTCACTTCTCTGTTATTTGCTCTTTCTCTCACTGTCTCCATTGATATCCCTCTCTACTTCCCGCAGTCGTTCTCTTGCACTGTAAAGAAAAAGGAGAGTGCAAGTCGTTCATCAGCATTTTGCAATCATTTTAATAGTTAGATGATGACGACGGCATTCATCCCGCGTGGTTGTCATTTTATCTCGTTCTTCTGCTCTCGCGAAAGAATAAGAGAGAGAGAGAGAGAGAGAGAGAGAGAGGGAGAGAGAGAGAGCGCAAAGATGAAGAGCAGAGAGGCAAGGCTAGACCGAGAGAGAGAGAGAGAGAGATATAGTAGAATGAGAAAAGAGTTAGGATGTGGGAGAAGAACGGCAGCCAAAGATACCGTTTCCACTCTTTGCCCAATCCATCCTTTCCCCCCCCCCCCTTTGAATAATAATTACATGGCGACTTCCTGGTTGAGTCCATCTCTGATGCCAGACCCCCCCCCCCCCTCTAAAATATTCGTCAATCTAAATTGCCAGCACAAACTACTTCACACTTTTCTGGCTTCCTCTCATCGTCAGCAATATCATTTTTTCATTGCCGGACTGTAGCAATGAAGATGACCTTTCCCGTTGCATTTCCTCTGATTATACTATCTTTATCCAATCTTATCCAAAAGCGCGTGTCTATCCTCGTTCTCTGAGTCAGAATGAACTTTTGCCCAATTGACAGCCCGCGAATCATCTCGTCTCATGTCTTATTTTAGTGTGCTTCCCTTGCTTCGACTGTGCTCGTGGCATTTCCAGACTTTATCACTTTCTTCCCTTCTCTCTCCATCTGATTATTGTATCTTCTCTTTCGTTGTAGCCTCCTAGTTTTAGCCTCTCCTTCCTATTCCTCCTTTCTCTCCTTCTGTCTCTCTCTCACTCTCATTCTCTCTCATTCGCACTCTTTCACTCTCTGCTTCTCTGTTTCTCTTGTTGCCGAAAAACATCTCTTGCTCAGCTATCCGATTAGGCTGTGCCTCCAGCACATGTGCATGAAATCCTAATCCACTTAACCGTCTTCATCTGTCTGCTGCCTCCCTCGGCCAGAAGCTGAAAAAAAGGTTTGCTTTGTACTGATTTATGTATACGCATATTTGAACATATATGCATAAATTAGATAGGTGTATGTGAATTTTTAAAAAATCTAATTACCATGTGTGATCGATGATTGAATTTCACATCTTCGCCGAAGCTATTGCAGGAATTGCGAAAGAGGAACACTTTTCGACTCATCCCTCGAAAATGGCATTTCGTTGACCCTTGGATACAACAAAGCAAAAGAAATTGACGTGAATATCGGTTGGGGAATGTGGTTATGATGAATCATTATAGCAGGGCTGGGACCAATGCTTGCGAGAATTTCGCAGAAAAGAGCTCTCATTTGTTCGAGTATTTTTCCTTTCTCACGAGATCGAAGGTTAACGTACATACAGGAGCCATGAATCATGAGTCTCGGAGCGAGCCAGAATTTTCCCGAAGAGTGAGGCAGATGTTGAATTCGAAGAACTGGCCACAGGGCATTTTGAACATTTGTTTCGAAAATCCACTGCGTCACGGTTCTTTTCTTTATCAACATTGTGGGATACCAGAGTGCATTTTTTGGTGAGAAAAGGAGCTCGGATTATTTGGAAAGAACTCGGAAGTGCAGCTTCGTTTGCCTGGCTGGGCGTGTCTCATTTCATGTCGTAACGGAGAGAAATGTGAAAAGGCGGGCACTCAATTAGTCTGCGACTTGGCCAAATCAAATTCTTGCTTGTTCTCCTGAGAAATGGAGCACGTTGTCCGGTGGCTTAATAATTGTTTTTTTCCCTCAGCAATCAGCTACTCAATCATGCATTTCCGCGTCTGGGTTGGGGGGGGGGGATGAAGGTGGCGTCTGTTGACTGTCTTCCATCTCAAAGAACATCCTGCTAACCCAGTCTCAACTGATAAAATGATAACTTTGTCTTTGAATAATTGAAATGAAGCGCATTTAGCTCTTTACATTTCCACCTTGATATTTTAGGTGTATTAATTCCGCTGGACTCCTCGATTTATTTCGAGACCAGGAAGTCCAAACCTTTGAATTCGATCGAATTTCGATGCCGTCACTCTTTCCCGGCCCATTCCCACCCAAGGACTTTCCTCCTATCCCATTTGAGTCGTCATGTCTAACTGAGATGAGATGAGGAGGTTGGGAAGAGTTCGTGGGTGGCAAGCACGGGTTGAATGCTCAAGTGGAAAGAAGACGATTCCTCCGGAGGAGAGAAGAGTTCATCTCATGGAGCGTGAGCGAGAGAAATACAGAAAGTGAACATGAGAGAGAGAGAGCTAGAAAGAGATCGAGATAGAGAGAGGGAGGGAGAGAGACCGAAAGCAGGAGAGTTGGAAAGTGATAGAGCTAGGCAAAGTGAGAGATAGAGAGAGAGTGCGAGACTGAAAATAGCGAGGTTCTGGTGAATGACTTTTAGATGAGGTTAAAATTAGAAAGAGTTCAGGCAGATTCAGGGATTGGCAAGGTCTGAGGGTTTCGTGTTCCCGCGCAGCAGCCAGGCAAGCACTAGAGGCAGAGCTTTGCTAGCTGTTTCTTTCATTCTTTCTTTTTTTGTATCGCTCTCTCACCCTCCTTACCGCTCTCTCTTTCCCTCTCTCTCTCTCTTTCTCTCTTTCACTCTCTCTCTCTCACTCTCTCTCTCTGTCTCTCCTCCCACATTATTCATGCCATTCCGCGACTATCAGCGTTCCACAACGTCGACAATTCCGATAGCGGGTGTCTGTTGAGAAGTGCGTAATATAGTAAAGCCGATTTATGAAATAATGCGAAGCGAACGTAGATTCTGTGTGGATCGGCTGCGCCAGACGCTCTCGGCGGGGATTTACGCACTCCTTTTCATCTCATTTTCTCTTGATCGCCTTTGCTGCTTCATTTCCACTGGCTTACTTTACCCGAACTCCTTTCCTTTTTTGTCTGTCTTCTTTGCTCCTAGACACTCTCCTTCTCTGTCTCTCTGTTCTCTCTCTGCTTCCTCTTTCTCTCAGTTTCTCTATCTTCTAAATTTGCCCTTCAATCTTTTCATGCCGCAAGGCCATTGAGCACCATCGCGCTTCATTCTTCAATCACAAGCTTTTTACTCATTTATAGTCGTTCCGCCCGCTGTCTCTCTCTCTCTCTCTCTCTCTCTCCACCGCCCTCTGACTTTGTTAGTCTCTTTGTCTTTTCTCTCTCCCTCTCTCTTCTCTCCCTACAAGAGAGAGTCTTGTCATAAAATGGTCAAAGTGCAGAGTGGAAGGGGTAATTGCGTGGCCGCCCTCAGCGCCCTCTCAGATTCCGTTCAATTTCCGGTGTTCAGATACGAGTGAAGAAATCTGTCGAGGAAGGACATTAACTGTCTTTCTTCCAAGCCCTTAACTCCAGTACTTTTGAAAATGCTCTTGAATCAAGCACAGTTAAAACTTTCTTTTTATATTCGAAGACTTCATTTCGAATATAAAAAGAAAATATTTCAAAATTAAATTAAAAATAATGATGATGTCGTAAACCAAAACCTATAATGATCTTTAAATTCATCTCATGAGCTTCTCAGTGCGTTATTTCGCACTCTTGCTAAGTTCTAAGACTGCCTCTAATCCTGGCGCAACTACGCGAAGAGCTCTCTCATAACTTTCTGACTTGTCTCTACTCCATATTCCACCTCTCTCCCTTTTCTCTGCTTCTCTTTCTCCCTTTTTCTCTCCTCTCTCCCTTTTTCTTTCTTTGAACCCCCATTCTCAAAGTCCCTTTTCAATATGGCCTCCTTGAGATAGAGGCCCATTTCCATAATCTTTTTTTTTCAATGCTTTCAAGCACATGGCGGAGGCTTCTTGTTGCCCGTTTTAGAATTCTCCCTTCTTCTCCACTCCCCATGCTTCTTTCAGTCTGTGATAATCTCTCTGACCTTTTTTTTCTTTCTTTCTTTTCAATTTTCCTCGCCACCTCCATCTTCTTCTCCTCTCCTTTCTTTTCCTTTCTACTCCCCCTCAGTTGCTTCAGCTTTTGTTTGAACTTGTAGTATTTTGTATAACTCATGTCTTTTTTCAACTGTCCTCCACCACTTTCATCTTAAGTTCGAATCAAGTTATCTGTGTATCATTCTTATTTTTCCATAGCTACCGGCCGTTTCAGTGTTGTGAGTCACAGTCTGTTTACGTACAGAGGCTCGTCTTTCGATGAGACTCGTCTTTAATTGCGTATCATTTACTGCCTTTTGAGATTATATGTATACTGTGTTGTTGTATTTGCTACTCTATTTCTCTTTTCTCTTCATGTCTTTTTTGTTTCTCTCCCACACTCTTCTTCTCTAATTCTCTTATTTTCACTCTTTCCCCTCTGGCTACCCTGCGAATCCCCCATCGGATGCAGCCGATCCCAAGCGTAAGCAATTCCCTGAGCAGTAAATTCTGACCCGGGTCTCATGAAGGGGCGGGGGGGGGGGGACTAGAGGAAAAGAAGATAAATTGTTGGCCAACATGGCAGGCAGGCATTGTAGCGGCCAGAATCTCCCTTCATCCCTTCATCTTTCCTCTTTGCTCTCTCTTTCTCTGCGTCTCTAGCCGATCACCTTTATTCTACTTCATCTCGATCCCTCAGACGCCCTTTGTTATCTTTTCTCTTGCCAGCCGATCGCTTTAGCTCTAAAGATATCACTGAAGGTTACTGATCTCGTCTGTGTTTGCATCCCTTTCATTCCTCTTCCATCCTCAGCCACTGTATTCTTGTATTTTTACGTGCTTTAAAACCAGCAAATTGCTCTCTCGGATTCTTGAGATCTAATTGGTTCGCCTTATTTAATGCGCTCGTGTAATAGCTGATCACGATTTTTTTTATATTTTCATTTCGGCATTTCCCTACATTTTCAGTTAGATATCCAACCACCTGGATCGTGTAAAAGAAAAAAAAGTTGAAATAGCCGCCTAATTGGCACGAGTTGTCGACTATACATGTATGTATGTACATATGTACATGCATAAGCATTATGCGCAACTGCAATATGTTATAGCTATAAAATTCCTTGAAGTCTTACACATGTGATTTTAACAACTCTTTGTGATTTGAAGGAAATTGATTTATTATCCCTAAAACACTGCGATTTCATAAAAATTTAAATTTAACTTCTTGGGTCCAAGACTTCGATATATTCGAATGAGAATTGGTGCTGATAGAATTAATGCATTATGCATTTGCACGCGAAAGTAACAGTGATAGTAATAGTTGAATTAAACTGTCACTCATACGCCACCTCATTTTTTTCTTTTCTTTCATTAGTTCATTTCGCGTTGATTTTCATCCGTTGTTTTCTAGCTGCACGAGTAATGCCTATGGACGTATGTTTGAATGTATATTCTGTTATCATCTTCTGCATATATTCTATGTATACTAAAAATGACGTCCAGGCTACGCATTTATACGAAATTATTATGAACACGGAAGGAACAGAAAAGCACGTATATCTTCATTAATACAATTTGCTTTATTAAGAAAAACAAGAGATTCCAGGAGCGATTACAGAAGATAAAAACGGCAGTAAACAGTAGCTATTACGACATCGTAAGGAGATATTCCTCTCTGTTTTGATATTGCGGGTCACGAGGCAATGAAACATCATCGAAACAGCGTTCCGAATTACATCTCCCCGGGGCAAGTTGGAGAAGAGAGGAAAGCGCCTTGTGCCGAGTCTAATCTATCACTCCAACCCTCTGCTGACAGGGGATCAACACGAAGAAAGAGAACGCCACAAACATGATAATCCACTCTTCCTTGTCCACTCTCAACACAATTCATCACTTTCTTCTAGTGCATTCGTATAATATTACAGACACCAAAAGCTGTTCTTCCCGTCTCCTCTTTCATCTCCGTCTTATCAAATCTTCTTCTTCAAAAAGTGGGTCAGAAGTTGTTTATGAGAGAAAAGATCAACAATGTTCATTAGTGAATGATTGCCGTTTCCTTCCTTCCTGCACTTTTAAGGAGAGTGTAACGGCTAATCTTTCACGCTCGCAGATTAGGAAGAGATGTGTTATATACTATATAGAAGAAAGACCGCCCCCGCTACCTTTTCTACTGTTGTCTCTCAGCAAGATGACAACTGACATCCAGCTCGGGCTAGGGCTGTTCATCTGTACCGTAAACTGTTTATAAATGCTAACATTTATACCGTTTGCGTTGTAAATGTGTCTCTCGTTCCCATGATCACGCTCTTGATCTGACATTTTTTTTCTCTGCTTTAGAGTTCTATTATTAAGACACTCCTGTAAACTAGTATGCATGAAGCGATGGGAAACGCTTCCCAGCTGTGTGTGTCTCTCTCTCCCTCTCTCGATATTACATCAATAACAATCTGAACTAAAGGTTGCTTCCGTCCTCTCTGGGTATGCAAGCCTTTTTTTCTCTCACAGTGGCAAATGATTGTAGAATGGCGTAAAGCATCTCCCAGACTTTTCTGTTTCTCTCTCTCTCTCTCTCTCTTTCTCTCTCTCGTTCTCACTCTTTTTTTGTCTGTCTTCAAGCACCCTGTTCATCTTTTTTGGTGGTAATTCATGTGTACACAATTTAAGGCAAAGAGGCTCGATTCGCTACAAAAACAGTAGTGTGAGAAGTGGCGAAGGTTCTAATTACGGGTTTTTCTCAACGAAAGTGCATTTCCGAGTTTCCAAGGGAAAAAAGAAAACATGCGTGAAGAATTTCGTCGACGCGTGAACTTAGCGTGCGAAAGAAGAAATAGAAGAAAAGAAAAGAGAGAAATGGCGTCAGCGGCAATGTGAAAGAGAGCGAAATGTTTATGAAAAGGTTGTAAATTATTCTGCACAAATAGCTGTGTGCACTTTGGGTATTCCTTTCAAACTTTGCTAAATAATGCGCTGGAATTATTCATAGCATAGTGCATAATGAGTTTCTTCTCTCTATCTCCCTGTCTCCTCTTTTCTCTCTCTCTCTCTCTCTCTCTCTCTCTCTCTCTGTCCCTTTCTCTCCCTCTCTCTCTCGTTGACGTTTTCTCCTCCTTCTCCTGTGCACGTCTATCCACCTGCGGATTCTTGCAAAGCGTCGTTCTACTGGCTCTTTGTGCGGCATATGCCTTTACGTGCAAACTCGGCCGGACACGTGGTGTCACCTGCCCATTTCTTCTTACCTCGACCCCCCTCCTTTCCCATTTCTCTCTTCTCCCTGGATCTTCTCTTTCCACTCTCACGAAGGGATTGTGAGGACGTTCAGGAAGTGCCAGTTCGATTGGATACTCTTTCAACAACAGACAGATCATCTTTCACTTCCTTTTTTTCATTTTTACTCTTTTTATGCAATTCATCTATCAATTTGAGCGGTCTTCTGCTTTATTTATGATTACGAAGTCATATGCGTACGTGAAGAAATTTATTTTTATTACTTTTCATTTCTTGTCCTATAAATGTTCATTATCCACATCTTTATACGGTTGAATGAAAAGGGCGTACTCGAGAAAGAAAAATTGAAGAGAGTGCGAATCGTCGTCATCTTCTTCCTTTTCTACAACGAAATCGTCATCGTCGTTCACCGTCCACTCTCGTTTTCTGAATCTCACATTACTTTACATTACTTTATAGTGTGCTCGGAGATTGCGAATCTTCTCTCAGCGCTGGTGGAAAAGGGCTTGCAGAGATTTGTCTGCTGAAAAGCATGCTCAATGAGACAAGGAAGAAGCGGGGGAATTTTTTTCCCTCTTTCTCTCTCTCTATCTCTCTTTCTCTCTCTCTTTCTCTCTGCCTCTCTCACTTCCTCATTTTCATTCCCTCTCGCTCCCTCGCTACTTTCGTTTTTGCTGTACCTCTCTCCCTCGCATGTTCACCTCTCACCATTTTCACAGACTGTCCGTGCAATTAGGCAAACGCGGTGTCATCCTCTCTGTTATCTGAAAAGAACTCCTCAAATGTCCCCAAGCGTCTTTCTCTGATTCGAAAAAGACATCCTGCCTCCTTTAGTCATTCATCGTTCTTGTCCACCTCCTGCAGAGAGAGAGAGAGAGAGAGAATGAAATTTAACGAAATAGAGAGGGAGAGGGAGCAAGAGAAAGGAGAAAATGAGAGAGAGAGAGAAATAAAGTAAGAGAGAAGAGAAGACACTTCCTCTTTTTTTTGCCGTGGACGCTCCCTCGGGAGATGTCCAGGGTGTTCGCACAGCTCCTTCAGCTACTCAGCCGTTTCCACGTTCGCACTAGCCAGACTGAGAGAGCGACTGGTTAAAAGACTGCATGAAGTAAGAGAGTCAGGCAGTTAGATGAGCTTGCCAGATAGTGTACTTATGCCTTTTTTCTTTGCTACTCTGACATAATGGTTATCTCTCGTGTCATTTTCGGCCAGTCTTCGACACAAAGTCGTTTCGTTATTTATCAGAAATCCCTCGCTGGACCATAAATATATGTACATACATATGTACATACATGCATTTGTCTGTTGTTCATACTAGTCGCCCCTTGGTACCCTTCCCCCTTGTCTTGGCTTCCCCCTCCCTGCCCCTCCTCCTCATCTCCCCTTCCTCGTCCCTGCCTTGTTTCATCCATCTCGCCCCTTCCCTTCCATGCTCGAAACTGTCATGAATGCTTCATTCTGAACTCCTCCCACCCTTCCAATTTGTATGTAGCATTCTGCCATCATCTGCCACCTCATTTTCATTCAACTTCCGCCCTCTTTCTTCTCTCTGTCTCTCGTTCTCTCTTTCCCTCTCTCGCTCTCGCTCGCTCTCTCTCGCTCTCTCTCTCTCTCTCTCTCTCTCTCTCGCGCGATCTCTGTCATTACCTTCGAGGGCCTCTGTAATGATGTCCTTCAGCTCTACTGTTCTGGAAGCACCGACTTAAAGTATTCAAAACAGCCAAATAAAAATAGGCAGTTATGGGAGATCCTTTCTTCCCGACACCAACGGTTTCTCCCACCAACAGTTCCGTTTTATTTATACCACGATGAGTCATTTTAAATAAGCAGATGATGTTAGTTATTTTGTGTTAACATCTGTCATGTTTTCTTAAAAAAAATCACAGCTGTTCTACTTATGGTTAAGTCATGCAATTTGAATAAACAAAAATCGACATTCAACATTCTTTTGTATATAACCAAATATACAAAAGAATGTAGAATGTCGATTTTTGTTTATTCAAATTGTATGACAAACATACTTATTTGTGTTTCAATTGTATTCTTTATGTGCTACAGCATCGATACAAGAATGTACATACATATATGTAAATGCACCCAACCGTATCTTACAAATCGCATTTTGAGGAGATTTGTCATTGAATCTCATCAAATACTTCTTCTTCACAATTCGCGTAGTTCTATGTATGCAATTCTTGAAATATTAAGAAATGTTCATACCAAATATTCAGGGCCGAAGCGCGTGAAATTGTGCTGGTGTCTTCTAATTTTGCCAGCAATGCATCAACGTATTTCAAGGAAGAATGAATGAAAAGTCAACGCAGGACGCATTGTGACAGAGGAAGAAAGTGATGGGCGAGCATTAAGAGAATTCCACTTTCTGCCCTCCTCGTCCTCTTCAACAACTGTTCTCCTGTTCTTCTCTCTTCTGCTTAGAGTGCAACGAACGAAGGAGAAACTGCAAAAGAAGAGGTCAGAAAACATCGCTATCTCTTATTTTTATACATCTTTTCAGACTATTTCAAAGGCATTCTCTAGTTTCTCAATCTCTATCGCTTTATCCTGTTTTGTCACGAAAAGAAACAAATCGGAATCACACGAGCAAACAAAGTTTTACATTCATTCTGAGAAAAATAAGATCAAACGAAAACAACGAGTGCTAAAATGGGTATTCATCTTTCACTGGTCTTTCTCTTTCTCAGGCAAGAACAAAATGCAGACTTGAATATTATGTTTTGAATTTTTTTTTAATACACTATTACACATTTTTCGGTTTTATGGCATGGCGGAACTGGAATTCAAAATTGACAATAACATGACACAGTAGTTTTCTGGAATTTGATATGGTCATCCATCATTATGAGTGATGTAGGAATTCTGCTCTGTTTTGACTCGGCGCAATATGATATTTCGAAGTCATGATTTATATAGAAATTTGATGTTTATATAATCCTCTTAATATGCCTTGTATGGAGGGGGGCAGAAAACACAAGTATCGTATCTGCCATGAGATAAGAGAGGGGAGGGATGGAACAACACTCCGTCGTCATCTAGAACGCAAGAGCATGATGCGATTAAGACGAGAGGAGAAAGCGGATCTGGTTGATAAGCACAGAGTTATTGAGATGATTCATGGCGTTTCCTTTCTGATTGCTCGTCTCTTCTCTCTATTATCATCTTCTGATTGGGCGGAGATTGTCCCTCTTTGTGAGTCTCTTCAGGATGAGCTTCTTGCAGAGTCCCTGAAATGGAGTGTCCGAATGACGCGGTTCTCTTCGACCCGCGTGACAATGCAACCCAGCAGCTGCTCGACCGCCTCCATCTCTTTCAGCAGTCAGTCCTCTCTCTCTTTTTTAGCACCTTTGTTTTAAAGAGGTTTATTAAGAGTATTTTAAATCTTGTTTCAGAAACTTTCTTCCTCTTCTGTTCTCTCTCTCCATCAATCTCACTCTCTTTCTCTCTCCCACTCTCTCTCTCTCCATCTCTCTCTCTCTGTCTCTCTCTCTCTCTCTCTCTCTCCAGATTGTATGCCCCTGTACACGGAGTGGTGTGCATCGTGCTGTGTGTGTTCGGCCTGCTGACGAATGCAGTTCACATCGCGGTGCTCTCTCGGCCGGCGATGCGAGCCTCGGCCGTGAATTGTCTCCTTACGGCGGTCAGTCCATTCCATTCTAGTGAGTTATGCCATTCTACCGTAGTCTCCTGTGACAAGGCAATCACGTAATCTTCTAAGACGCTGACAAACGCTGAATTGCCAGAGATCTCTCACGACCATTTTTTGTGTGTAGGTTGCCGTCTGCGACGTGGGCACAATGGCCAGCTACCTCATCTACATTCTCCACTTTGTCATTCGGCGTCGGCACACTTGGTTAGATTGTCACACCAGAATGGACTGGGTGCAGAGAGATCACAGACATTAGATATGCAGAGAAAGAAGAAGCAGAGGAGAAATGGTCTGAATTAAAAGAACATCCGCGAGCGTGTTATGTGTCGAGATTGCATCAATCTCTCTCTCTCTCTCTCTGTTTTCCTTACTCGTCTTCTCCTCTCTCTCTCTCTCTCTTCCATTCTCTCTCTCCCTCTCCTGCCCTCTACTCTTCCTGCTTTCTCTGAAACAGAAGAGCGAGCTTTGTCTCACCAAACCACCTTGTTACGCGGCCTTCTTCATCAGTCCGCTTGCCATAAAACGACGCGCTCTTTTTCTTTTCTCCTCGGCGCCGAGCCCTTTGCCTAAGGCGGATTAAAGTAGATTAAAGGGGGATAAAGCATAAAATGTGTCGGCCATGCTCCGCGTGGAAGTGCCTGCCCGGCCAGGGGTGCCTTCGAATTCTCGCAACTTCTACCACAACGCGAATAAATCAGTCTGGAAAGAATTTTTTCCTGGACGACAAACCGCCCTCGGGACATTTTAGACATTTTTTATGAACCAACAGCCGCAATATCTTCTCCTCAAAAGATGACGCCGTTAGTGATGAATTCGATGAGAACTCCTTCATCCGCCCAGCTTATGAAGAGTCGAAGAATACATAAATCACGCAGTGTTGGCGGTTGAGGGAGACAGTGAGATCTTTATTACATTTGCAAGATATGAGTTGTGGAAAAGATTCATAAAGGGATTATTGCAAACAAAACCAGATAGAAATCACGAACTTCTAATCTTTCATTGTGAATGGAAGTAGCAAAATCCAACTGTCATTTAAAGATCAATAAATATGTACACAAATGGCCCATTCGAGAGTGCTGACTAGCGGAGCTTCGCTTCTAGCTTTTTTTGCCTAAATATTTCTGTCGCAGTTGTGTTTGACGATGCAAAAGGGAAGAGGAATCCCATGGGAGGCAGCTGGACTATTTATCAATCTGCCCGCATCTGCAAAGAGAGAACGGCATGGGTATCTTCCTCGAACTGATACAGGAGAAATGGGAAGTGGAGGGATCAAAGAGAGATTGAGAAAGAGAGAGAGAGAGAGAGAGAGAGAGAGAGAAAGACCACGCGAGTGCGAAAGAGACCGAGCGAGAGATAAAGAGATCGACAGAGAGAGAGAGAGAGAGACGAATGGTAGGTGCAGAACAAACGATAGCAAGAGTGGAAGAGGAAGAATCGCCAGGGAGCATGTGACAGCGAGATGGCCTCTGACGTATTTTCCTGATATCTTCTCCGATTATCGTGCTTTTGAGTCTTAGGTTCTTTATGCTGGATAGGAAAATGCTGGATTCGGGTGACGTGGTAAGACAGATATAAAATTCAATGTCATTAGCGAAATTGATAGATTTGTAGCTCAAGAGTATATTTAAAAAAAAACACTGGAAACGAAGAAAGAAAGATTAGAAGGTCATCATCAGTTGACAGAGACGAATTCTTCAGAGTCTATATACTATTTCAAAGCAATTCTATCATGATTGCAGTTCGCCGACATACACGCACGGCTGGATGCAATTCCTGCTGTGGCACGTCGTCCTGTCCATCACCCTCCACACAACGTCCCTCTGGCTCGCGGTAGCCATGGCCTTCATTCGAAGGATGACTCTCAGGGTCGCGCGGCTCAACAGGTGCCACAGCATCAACATTACTTCTCCTTTGCTTGAAAGATCATCTCCTGCACTCTTTAATAAAATATTAATGATATAAGCGAAAGTTGGATTGCAGTCGCTGGCAGCGGCCGGAGTTCGCTTGGAAGATCTGTCTGCTTGTCTACGCCGCAGTCTTCATCGCCTGTGCACCCAACACTTTCGTCCACGACATTGCCGAGTCAGACAGAGCAAAGACAATACAAAACAAAGACAATTCATGGATGCATTTTATTTATGAAATATTTCTTTCTTTATATTTTTTTCTCTCTTTCAATGTCATAATATTGATTGTTAAAGATATGGCCATGAGATGTGGCATCCCGCACCACAATGCGTCGGTCTCTACCCGGCGAATTACACGGAGAGAATATACACGTTTCACGTCAGTCCGAGTTTTCAAGCTTTAGATTTATTAGATTTTCTCTCAATTAATACTCTTAATCGAATGCCCTATTTGAGGTGTCAAAGTTTGCGACTGCGAACAACTGTCGCTTTTTCAAGCTGAATATTTGGATGATCGGTATTCTATTTAAGGTTTGTATCACCAATTTCTTATCATGTTTTCCAATACACGCCTTGTTTACGCCTCTGAATTTCCTCTTTTAATGTTCAGGTGATACCTTGCATTCTCCTGTTTGTGCTGTCACTTGGCCTAATGCAAAGGTTACGCGAAGCAGAAACAAAAAGAAGAAAGCTCACGAACGCCTCGTCAAATGCTCATTCCATCAGCAAAAAGTATGTTCATACAGTTCATCATTTTAAAAACGTATGCAACTCGACGCACAATGTTGTCAAAATCAACTCGATATCTTTCAGAGCGAAAACCGATCGAACAACAGCGATGTTGATAGTTATCTTGGTTGTTTTCCTAATCACAGAGCTGCCTCAAGGAATCATATCAATTCTCTGCGCCATTTACACGGCTGATGTCCACAAGTTCGTAGACGATTTTCGAATTAATTTTCCCAAATGTCCTTATGAATTTATGGCTCACGTGCTGCAAGCACGAGAAAAGTATAAAAAAATTTCTTTTTGCAGATATTTATATTTCTATCTTGGCGATATCCTTGATCTGCTATCATTGCTCAACTCTTCGGTCAATTTTGTTCTCTACTGCGTGATGAGCTCTCGGTACCGGAAGACCTTCTGGACCGTGGTGCTTCCTGCGAATGCTTACAAGTCAGTCAGAAGAGTTATTCTCGCTTGCCTTTCGAATGTCATGTACATCCATGCATATGTATGTCCAAGGCTCCTGTATTGACATTGTCCATATATCATCTCCTTTAAGATATTTTGCTGCCCGCGCAACAACAACGGCCATCTCAAACCATTCGCGGATACCGAGCTTTAAGAATAACAAGTAAGTTGTTTATCCTGCAAACTGTTAGACGTAAGGAAGTAAATATTCACCTTAAAGAAATATTCTCGTGGAATCTCATAATGATCTTGTTTGATAATTGAGCCGTCGATGCCTAAGTCGAGATGAGTCATACGCTCCTCTGGGCACTGCGTCTCACATCCCGATGAACACGCTGTGCACCCTGGCCGAGTCTCCTCCGAGTGGCTGTGAACTCCTCGTCCCGAAGGAAGTCAAGAGGGTCTCCATCACCCCTCCGCCCGCTCCTTCCATCGCAATCATCGCCACTGGTCCCGACGGGAAAGGCATTTCGCTCAACGGGGTACAGTAACCTCGATCACTTATAAGAAACTAAATACTCTAGGTTTTTTAACTAGTCCTTTTGATCCAGACAGCTTTCCTCGATAATGCACAATAATTCCACAACTGTGATGATAACTAAACAGAGCACGAGTTTGCCGGCTACACAGAAAGCATGAAGAGATTACAGTGAACGAATGGATAGTTTTCAGAAAATAAGATGCATGGTTAATTTCAGGAATATTTCCTCTGAAGTGTCTTCTCCCAATGCATCCTCTTCTCTCCTCTCGTGCTCGTCTAAGAGAAAGAGAAAGAGAACCCTGGCATGCCTAGCAGTCCCTCCCTAGCTGCTTCCCTTGTGTGTACTTACGACGTCTTAATGATTGATACTCATCCTTTTATTTTCGTCTCAAGGTTTTACCCGTCATATTAGTTTGCATATGCTGCCTGCGTACAAATATATTATTTTATTTTGAATTTCAATTGCATGCTTAAGGTTAAGCTATGCGGAGAGTCACTGTTTCAACGAGTCCATAAATTTCGCAGAGTATTTGCGAAACCGCGTGTTCACTTGATAATCAAGAAATCAAATTGAAAATATTTTTTTCGTTTAATAGTAAAACTCACCGAATTTTATAACTGCATGCCGATTACCATTTAGTTAAATATGCACGAATTGTAAAATTAGTTGTCCGAGATTATATTGATCTTACTCGATTTTGTCTACTTTTCAATCCTTCCAAATAGAGATTCTTAATCTGTAGCATCTTGTAAAGATGCTTGCACAGTTCATGTCATTCAAAGGCCTTCTTTGATTTCTACGTGTATTCTGCCACGGAATAAGTAGATAGGAAAACGAACGGTGCCATTTTTGCTTGTTGCTATTTGTAATCATAATACAATGACGTGTGAAACTACTGTTTTGAAGCCAATAAAGGTTTGCACTTACCATTTTGTTTCCAGTACAATCGCCATTCTAGCAACTTTATTGAATCGAAAAATTATTTTGGACCAACAATATCAACAAGCACATCCCTAACAACCCTCCAAGCAGAAGATTTAGACATATTTGATATATAAAACTCGCATGCAAATGTACATTTGTACAGTCAATACATAACAGAGCTACAGAGCTCACATCAAAGTCTAGCTTATTCTAATGTCATCCACACCGCGACTGCGTTCAATTGTTGAGTCTGACGAATGTCCCGCTGGCCTCGTCATAAGTTGTGCCTGGAGGGCAGCTTCTGGTCACCCAAGCACCGCCAATGCACTCGTCGTACTTCTTGGCATCTTTAACATTCCGTCGCATTGCACCTGGAAGAGTCAGTAAATCAGGTTTTTTTTTCGATTGCGGAAGATGAAAAGAAACAGGCTAAGAAGAAGTAAATTGTCCTAACCACCGTTGCATTGGTTGTTGCTGCCGCCTCGCGTTGTCTTCCCTCCAGCAGAAGTCGTTGATTTGACTGGACGACTCGTTGTCGTCGTTGGCTTCACCGCCGGAGAATCTAAAGCATATTTCAAAATCGAAAATAAATACATATACAAGATACATATTTCATTAATACTTTCAGTTTTGAAAGCGCGATTACGTTTTCATCGGTTATTACAACAGCTTGATCTGCATCTCAACACGTGTTTGAGTCTCTCACCGTTGTCTCCAGCAAGTGAATCCTTGATGACTTGATGGAGCGGATAGTAGGCAGCAATGTCATCGAAGTCGAGAGTCCACGTGAAGGCGCCGCCGTAGCCGGACGAGCGAACGACTTCCATCTAAGAATCAGTAAGAAAGACGTCATTCTTTTCCTTCGAATGCCACACTAACTAATACATTTGTCACAATCAAATGTTCCTAGACAAGACCTTCTTGGCGACAGATTCCGCGTCGTCGAAGCCGTAGCATCCTTGCTGGCCACCCGAGAGCGTGGCTACTTTGTATGGTCCCTCCTCTGCTTGGATCACATTTCCCGGCAGCTTGTCCAGCTTTATAAAGATGTTTTAAAGTAAATAGAAAAGATTGTTTTATTGATAAAAATAATTCGAATTATCAATGCACTCGTCAACCTCAAAATATGCGGCGTATCCTTGTGTCTGAGTGACGGACTGAGCAGGCGCCACCGAGATGAAGGATCCTCCTTCAATAAAAATGCCGTTTTCAAATATCTTATGTAAACAATTAAATCTATAAGAAGCAGGCAACGTTGAACAAGCCGAAAACCTTGACGGCACTGAGACTCCGATGAGACGAGCCATCCTCGGCCATACACTGGAATTCCCAGTAGAAGCTTCTCGGCGGGCACGCCCATCTTCTGCCACATTTCCATCGCTTGAACCTTTAATTAAATAGAATAAAGTATGTGCAAAAAAACTCAACTACAATCTATTTTAATTTTCCCGAGTATTGAAATCTAAATGACGTGCATTCTCTTACTTCGGTCAGCCAAAAGGCAATAAAATTCAAGGCAGAGTTTTTGGCCCGCTTAACAACAGACAAAGAAAAAGAGATGGTCGCACCGTCTCTGGAAAGGACGCTTGATTGCCGATGGAAGTGCTCCAGCCCCCGTAGAAGTCGTAGGTCATCACATTGAAGAAGTCAGCCGACCTCATCATTTAACACTTTTAAAACTTGTTTTAAATCGTCGAATAAAATGTATACTTTGCAAGAGCAGCCGCATCGTAGCCAGCAGTCCAAGAAGAGCCGGCCGGCACAGCCAGAGTCACGAGTTTGCCGTTCGACGCAGCTTTTAGTTTCTGCATATGCATACTATGTACATGTATACGTACGTATATATGTATGAATGCATTTATTTTAGGAACTTATAAAAGTCCGCATGTTATTGTTCAAGAAATTGTTTTGTACAATGAAATGTCGACCTGAATGAAATTGACAAAGTCTTCAGCTTGTGCGCTGTTCGGATACTCCCAATCAATGTCAATTCCATCAAATCCGTTCTCCTCTGCCATTGTCCACGCTGTCTGCACAAAGTTGCTCACCGCCGTATCCGATGCGATGAGTGGCTGAGAAATGTTATTAAATCAAGATATATATTTTTGTTCACAGGGATTCAAAAGCACCGTGAATGCCCAGGACAGCGTTGCTCCGCCAATGGAGAGAATCGTCTTGAGGCCCGGCTGAGATTGCTTCAACTGATTCAAACCAGCGAAGCCGCCCTTGTCGATGTCGGCGAAGGAGTCGAAGGATCTAAACGAAAAAGATATTCTACGTTTTTTATTTAAAAGCTAATTTCTGATTTCTAACTGGGCTCCAAAATTCGTCGCGTTGATTGCAGCGAATGCATAGAAGATGTGAGTACACAGGTTCACTGGGATCTGAACAGAACATAACAAAGAGAGAACAAAGAAGCATTTTAATTCCAATTTAAAAAGTAGGTGTTTGTTAGTGTGTAAAAAGACGTTAAACATGAAGGATACATTCGCAGAAGAAAGCGTGTACGGGGCCGGTCGATACACGGCCCAGCTCTCGTAGTAGCATCCACGCACAAAATCAGTCGCCATCTCAATTATTTGTTTACTTTAAAGAAACTTTTTGAAGTAAATAGTTTAATTGTAAAAATAAGCCTCAAATAAGTCTTCACTCATTTGTGCTGATGTCCCAAAACCGTGCAGTACTTTTATATCATATTTTTTAATATGTTCCAGACTCATTTTTTTCATATAGCCATCCTACGAATAGACATTCTTTATTGTAAAGTCTAGTCTTCGTTTCATGTTCGAATTCCTGCTCATATTCTGGGCACGAATCACGACATTCGGGAGTGCCCCTCTAGCGAGCCTTTTGTGTATGTTTACCAACATTGTCGCGTGATCGCGAGTTGAGGCTAAATTTGGAAAACTCGTGGGATGCTGGGAAATATCTGTGCTCATATGACATAAATTCGTTGTATTATTCGCACCAACGACATGAGGAGATGCACGTCATTTTACACTTTTAGAAGCCTTCGATTAAGTTAATGCAAATGAAAATTAGAACAGAGATTGATATACAGATTCTGTTTTAGAAACATCCGGAGATTTTTCTACCATCCCCTTAGCTTTCTGTAAAACAATATGAATCCGATTTTGCATTCGCATGCCGTGAAACGATGGAAAAAATAACAATTTCTCAAACATTCTCACATAGGATATAACTTTTTGTTACACGTTTCAAGGAAAGGGAATCAAGCGTCAAATGAAAGCTAAAGCAAATTGACCTTGAAAAATCCCTTCTCCAGGTATCAGTATTTGCAACTTCGAAGAGATTACCATGCTCTATCAAGTAGAGCAATGACTTGAAGAGAAACTTCTGTTTAAGTAGAAACAAAACAATTAGATGATTAGCGACTGCTACAGTTTTCAGCTTTAAAATAATGCTTGTTGCTTACATACATACTTAGGTCTGCAGACGCTGAAGAACAAGATCTTATTTTGTTAGCGTGTATGTACTTAAATAATAAATTGAATGTGCTTGAAGGATTTATGGTTGGATCACGAAATAAAGAGGTCCATAATGTGTCTCTCAAACCCAAGTCATTCTTGCAACTTTAGCATCTGACAGTGCTTGTTGCGTCGAAGCTATCGAGGTGTTCCCATCCTGGGAAAGGGCGGAAGGCGTAGAAAAGCTACAAAGGAACACCCACGTGATGAACAGGAAATTCAGCAGCGAAGCTCCATCCGAGAGCATTCTTAACTTATTAAGAGAAAGACAGCACTTCACACTTTATTCTAGCCAGACCTCTAACTAATGTCCGCTGTTTATCTTTTTATCTTTGTTTTTTTTTGCTGCTAAGTGTAATTTGACTAAACTATACTTGTTTGATAAAGGTAGCAATCTGCTAGTCAGACAAACAAGTTCATATTTGCATTCCTTCGCACGGTGGTCGCTTACTGAGCCGTTCTAAATGCCATCTGCATACGCGTTAGAAGTAATAAAAAAGGACAACACTTTTACTCTTTGCTCATATCCGTCGTTGTCACTTCCTCTTTCCAATTTTTTCTTCTCCTTTCTATCTCAATAGTGCTAACGAGTCTTAGTAGCAAGGGCGCGAACACTGTTGATATATGTATTTATACTACAAATTTTAAAACATTTATTTTAGATTTGAAATAAATCCAAATTAAGTACGAGCATTTGATAGATACGAGAATGAACAACGCCACCTTCATCCAATCCTTCAATGATATCCTTTGGAATGTCGAACCACTCCTTTGCATTTATTATGGATTCATTCTCTTGGCCATCGTAACCGCCAAGGATAAAGCTCTCAAAAACATCTTCTACGTCACATTTGTTGTCGGAGGTTGGAGATTTCATAAATGGTTTAACTTTCGTCGTCGATTAATCGTTTGTCAATTTAGGAATATTCGCGATACTAAGCCCAATGTCGATGGCCCTCTTACGACTCTATTACAACCTACGACTTGGACAAGGCCATGAATGGGTTCTCTTCCTCTGCCACGTTGGTTCTTTCGGTTGATTGTAAGAACTATGGGGGTCAGTTGGAATTGATAGCTTGCTTTATCGAGGAAGACAACCAGGCAACTCAAATTTGGGTAATTAATCCTCAGTAAAGAGCAATAGAGAATAAAAATGGCATACTTTCTCTCTTTCTATGCATGCAAAGGCGAAAGAATGAAAAGAATGGACAAAGTATGTATATGGGAGAATAAAGTGTTCGTGTGTGCCTGGATATATGTACAAGGAGAGAGAAAATTTTGAAAAGGAGAGAAGAAAATGATAGACAATTGAAATGAAGGTCCTTCATACAGATCCTAATGGAGGATGTTCTTCTCAGATCCTCAGTGGAATAGCTAGCGGTGTCATGTCCCTTGGAGTCCTTATCATTGCTGCAAGTCGATTCGCACTCGCATCTCGACTTCATGAACAGGAGTCGGTAGGTGTTCGGACTATTTCGAACGATAAACTCATCTTGCGTTCTATCTCAATTTTTTTCTTTTCCCATTGTCCATCCTGCAAGATGGGATTGATATTCCTCGTTCAGATGATTAAAACGAGATACGTTACAATAATTGTTACGCTACAACTTTTGCTGCCTTGCCTCTGGCATTTATACTTTCTCAAGGTTTATTTGAATGCTACTGATGAACGGGAAACTTTCTTAAGACTCATGAATCGCCTTAGGCTGAGTTGGTCTGGACCCAGGGGAGCAGCGACGGGAAGACGAGCGTGGAAGGATTCGGATTCAGCAATAGCTTTCTTATGGTCAGCTAACAATGAATACAGTATGTATTCACATACATATATACATACATATGTATATATTTCTCTTCATCTGTAGACGAAATATATTTGTTTAGCTTGGACGACTGATTCATGGTGCTCTGTCGATGTGTTATCTCCTTGTTGCAATGATCCTCTCAGCCGGGACTGTCTTCCGACTACAACGTTATTTCAAGAATATGGTTATCGAAGATCATTCATTTCATTCAACAATTCTCTTCTCACGAGTGCGGGCACTCCGCAAAAGTATTTCACATGACTTCGTTCATATGTATGTACATACTACATTCATACATACAGATGTGCACATTTTAACAAGATTCGTAGAACTTCAAACTCGCATGCTTTGATCATGAAGGAAATAGCTAAATGTTCTTTTAAACATCGTTTAAAAGTTCAGCGCCTTCAACCATCTGCTCAATCCAAAATCTTCCGTAACCAGCTGCGCCTCGTCCTCTTCACCGTCCTCGACTGCAGCATCTTTGCCTTGAAATGCGCGCATCAAGTGTGGTGGGCGATGGCGTGGCAGGCAGGGGACATCGAGTGGATATTGACTGGCTTGTCACACGTTAGAGCCACTCTGTATGTACATGCATGAATGCCTGATTATTCCTGCAGTACTACTGGATCAACGACGTGGCCGTGTTCACTCCCCCGCTGTGTCTGCTCGCCCTCTCCACGCCCACTCGCCGCGCGGCTGCCGCTCTCCTCGCTCCACTCTGCCGCCCCTGCCACCGCTTCGCATGCGGAAGGGGGCATCCTCCAGGCTCCGTCCACTCGGCCGCGGCACTCACGAGTATTCCAAACTAGTAATGGAGTTATTTATCAAGACTATTCAGATCACATCTGTCCTATATGTTCAAACATGTTCTTAATTTTGCAATTATTTGTGCATGCAGCAGGAATTAGCACTTTATGCGAAATAAAAACCGTAAGCAGAAACTCATTTTCTGGAATGCCTTGTGATTTGCTGCTTTAATTAGACGACAGGAACGTGCTAATGAGTTCATTGAAATGGCGGAAAGGGACGCCCTTATTTTTATAAATTCTTTCACTTTTCTTTCAGAAACAAAATAGATTTGCGAGTGTTACAAAGTTGGACTAGAAGAAAGGAAAGGCTCAACTTTGACTTCCTTAATGCACGTACATATCTCTTTGGCATTAAAAGGAGGGATTAAATAACACTGGCGAGAAACGGTCCTAGTGAAGTTGAGGTGGAAAAGAACGTGAGATGGACATTGAGCGAAAGAGATGGAGAGAGAAAATGAAGAAAAGAGGATAGATAGAGCCACCATAAAGAGCGATAGAGAGAGAGAGAGAAAGAGAGCGAAAGTCAAATGAAAGAGAGATGTCAGAGAACAGTTTCGTCAGCGATTTCGCAGTGCAGTAGCTGCCGACAGACGGAGCCAATGAGAAGTTGATTCTTGAAGCGTGCGGCTACCGAGGAAGCAGAGATCTCGGAGCCGTCATTCGCGTAAATCTAAACGCTTGCTTCTGTAAACTATGAAAAGACGAAAGAGGAAGAAAAGAGTACAACAACCTCTGTGATGACGGGCCGCCTTGCTGGATCTTCGTATTTCAATCGAAGTACCTGTAGTATAAGACCATAAATATATTCAAACTAAAAAATTTGTTTTGAGAAACCATTCAAAAATACCGCTATGTACATACAGTCCCGCCCAGGATCTTGGTACCAAGGAGGGATCGGATGCATCGGAGGGATCCAAATGCATCCTCGTTAATAACTATTGTTCAAGGGAAAATAAAAATATTTTAAATGGTACATTGGTTGCTTATAGAGAGCGGATGCTACTGTTAAAAAAAAGATAATTTCTTATCATTTGATAAGAAGTTATCAGTTTTTGGTTATAAAAAATTTCATTTTTAATATTTTTCAAAGACATTTCTCCTGTACGATTATTTTGTCTCTACCCACATCCCCTAATAATAAAATTTGAGGTTTTATCATTGATAATGGAAATCGATAAAGCAGACCTTATCACACATGTTCATTAGCTGAGCAGATTCGCCTAACGATTCTAAATCAAATTATGTAATCAGTTTTCACAATAAAGTGCCGGTTAACAATACATTTTTGATTGTGTGTACTTTGCAAGTCTTTCTTCAGGATTCCCCATTGTCTTGGTCTTTGTCAAAATTTTGGCCTGGTATGATGCGTCCAAATCTAGGTTGCTGCAGTAGCAATGAACCTCAGAAAATTAGCGCGCGTCCTTTTGTCTCCGGTTTAATTTCCCAAGTTTGAGGTAGCGAAATAGCACAGGCAGAGAAAAAAAGGCCCCTTCGGCCTGAGAAGCCGCCCTGCCCTCTTCTTTCTGAAGAAAGACTTGCAAGGTACACACAATCAAAAATGTATTGTCAACCTACACTTTATTTTGAAAACTGATTATATAATTAGATTCAGAATCGTTAGGCGAATCTGCTCAGCTAATGAACATGTGTGATAACGTCTTTTTTTATCGATTTCCGTTATCAATGATAAAATCTCAAATTTTATTATTTGGGGATGTGGGTAGAGCAAAATAATGGTACAGGAGAAATTTCTTTGAAAAATATTAAAAATGAAATTTTTTATAACCAAAAACTGATACCTTCTTATCAAATGATAAGAAATTATCGATTTTTTAACAGTAGCATCCGCTCTCTATAAGCAACCTAATGTACCATTTAAAATATTTTTATTTTCCCTTGAACAATAGTTATTAACGAGGATGCATTTGGATCCCTCCGATGCATCCGATCCCTCCTTGGTACCAAGATCCTGGGCGGGACTGTATATGCACATACATATTTGCATAATCTGTAGTAATCACAAACCTGCGACGGCGCAAAAATGTTCATGTTCGAGCAATCTGACATGTGAGCGGCTGCCTGAGAGAAATTAATATAACCATAAGTGATCAATTTTATATGATTCGCTAATAACAAGAGCTATCTACGAATTCTATATTCCATTTTCAGTGAAATTTGTATTCATAATTTTTTTGTGAATATTGAAACAATTTTTGAACTGAATGTCTGAAAAGCTGACGAGATGCATGATTGGATGGGCGCCGGCGTAGACGGCGCCGTCGCTGCCGAACAAGAGATTGTCAGGAACGGTGTGCACGGCAGTCTGCGACAGCAGAGTCAACTCCGCTTCTCTTATTCTGAACACGTCGATTCGTTCGGCGATCGTCATCGACACGTAGAGAACTCTTCTCGAATCGTCGTAGAGAATTCCATTCGGGCCAGGGAGGCCATCGAACAGCACGCGAGATTCCTATCAAAAGATCTTTAAAATATTAATATTTTCAACAGATTGTATTCCAGCTCCCTCTCCCTCCCTAACTCTCGCACTCTCATATACTCTCTCCCTTTGACAAGGTTCTTTTAAAGTACTTTCAGATTGAATAACCCTGCCGTCGTAATATCCTATGCTTCCGGCATGGCGACTCAAGAGGATCTCAACGAAATTCGCGGCCATGGTTTGCGCTGCGCCATCGTTGGACCAGATGAAGGAGTTCGGGCCGGTGGCAGTGATATCGTTGGGCCTGGACATAAAGTATGCGTGTTACCATCTTTCAAAGCCTGTCAATATTTCCAAAAAGTACCTGATAAGCGCGTCTCCTTTGACCGATTTTACATGAACCAGGGCGTTGGCCTTTTTGTCGTAGTCGAAAACCTGTTAACCAGAAGAATGAAACCGTTCATTTCAATATAACAGGGAATAAATATTAGTAAATCATTTCCTATAAGAAGAGAGAGAGCAAAACAGATCCAAACCTCGACAGAGTGCTTAAACGCGTTGTCATGATTAATGACAAAGAGTCGAATCACACCGTTCATCACCCAGTGAGAGATTCCGTGGGGATGAAAGTTTGCCTGAGCATATTCTCGGAGAGATACAGGGAGAAGAAAACAGAAAATGCGGTCAAAAAGAATAGACGAGAAAAGGAGATTAATGAAAGAAAATTAATTCAATAAATCCTAACCCGAAAGAAGTTCTTGCCAACGAAAGGCAGCTCAATAGCCTTGAGGGATGAGCTGTGGTCGCTTATCGGCTGAGAGAAGTTGTACAGGAAGATTCTACCTAAGAAGATGTTTATTAAAGGCAGGTTGACCTTGTGAAGAGTGAAGAAGCCTAACCATAGTCACCGACCCACATGGTTCCCATGAAACACCGGAAGAGATGAATGCAATGCCCTCTTCTTCCACCACTGTCAAGCCCTCGCTGCCGTGTCCTAACAATCAGGAAGTCTATTAACAGTGAAAACCATGTCTGTATAATGAAATCAATTCTTCTACATGGATAAAAGGCAATTTCTGACTCGGTCCCTCAACAACGCGGCAAACGCCCGGACGATGAGAATGAATCCATTTTCCGTTGCCAAGCCAGTGCTCAATAAGCAGACAATTCAGTTGGCTCTTTTATTCCTCTCGCACACTTGAACGATGCTTTGAAATCAACTAACTAGACGTGTAGGAAAGCAGCAAAGACGGCGCCCATGAGAGCCACGACGATCCAAGTCTTCATTGTGCTGAAGAAGCCTTGCTAACTAATGAACAATCGTCAAAGTATGCACTGATTATGGCACTGAGGGTAAATAATCAATGAGTTCATAAACATACAACATTAAATGCAAATGAGCTCTGAATATATTCAACACAAATGAGGAGAATGTAAGAGGAGCTTTTCTTTTATTAAAAAAAACTAGCACGTCATGTATACGAATGGTGTACGACCAGACGGAAATAGACAACGAGGGAGGGAGAGAGGGAGGAGAGAAATGAAGAATAAGAGTGTGCGAGAGACAGAGAAAGAGAGACAACAGGAATTGTCTGAACGGAGTGCAACTGGCAGTATGTTTTGTGCTCCAATATAAAGTACACTATTTTAACTAGCCGCTTATCTATACTCCTCTTTGGTGAAGAAAGATAAAGTCCCGCTCGAAATGTTTGATTACGGTGAATTTCTAAATGAATTTACAAAAACATACATATACAAACATATGTATGTTGAAGTTGAAAGAGTAAAGAGAACAAATGAATGGAAGAAAAAATAGTGGGAACTACAGATGTAGAGAACGCGATTGATCAGTTGGAGGTAAAAGAAGCAGAAATAGTGTAGATGTTCTTGAGAGAGAAAGCAAAGTGAAAGATGTAGAGAGGAAGAGGGAGTGTATGATCGAAGAGAGTTCGAGATAGCGACTGTGAATACCTTGGACTTTTGGACGAGTGAGCATGCAAGCCATTCTATTCTAGCAAGCACACGAAAGTAACATCTAACCATAAGCACATGCCACAACCAACAGTCATAGGAAAGCAAAGGACCGAATACTTTTCTGTTGCAGGCAAATATAACCCGAGTAACAACTAAGCGATACAACAATGTAATTGTAAGCTACGTTTTTGTGCAGTTTTCGACAATCCCATGAAACAACAAATGGTCGCTTTTGGTAATTTTTATACTTGAAAGCTTTAATGTTTTCTATATATGACAGTAAAAAAATTCCATTGATTCAGAATACCTATACATTTGATTAAAACTGGTTAAAATGAACAGTTTCACGAAGAAGCGTTTTTCTAGCATTTTTGGATGTTCCATGGTTGCTTTCTTCTACATTATTTGTCATTCCAGAACACTTGGGTCTGCAATCTCGCAGTGGACGAGTTGTCTACAGACCGTGCCGACCAGAAGCTGATTCTTGTAGCGGCCCGCCGCAGACGAGCCAGACGCTTCCGTTCCGTCGTTGGCATATACCTGCATTGAAAATTACACTTATTTATTCATTTCGCTTTTCAGCCATTAATGGGTATTGTTTTTAAATCAAATATTGCTCCAAAATAGATTACAAACCTCTGTTACGGCAGCCGGCTCATTCGGCTTGTTATATTTCAGTCGTAGGACCTAAAATTTCTAATGGAGTTGGAATATTGCCAAGCAGGCAAATTCAAGTCCATACCTGGGACGGAGCGTAGTACTCGAGATTACTGCACTCTTTGATGTGCTTGACGGCCTGAGATATCGATGGTACTGTTCACTAAGCTGGTTTGCCTTGTAATCATTGTTCTTTCTCTTAATTAAGTGTCACTGACCAGATACGTGATAGGATGTGCGCCCGTATAAAGACTGCCGTCCGAGTCGATGAAGATATTGTCAGGGCCAGAATGAAGCTGCGTTGAAGAAAGAAGAGTCAGTGACTTGCGATCCTCAAAAGTTTCTTTTCTTTTATCCGCCTTGAAACTTAATGATAGTGAAAGAAAGGGATCTGTGACAGTTTAAAAGTAGTTGCTACCTTGGAGACTTTATAGGCGTTTATCGCTTCGTCGAGGATCATCGAGACGTAGAGAGTCGATGTCTTCGAGTCGAATGCAATTCCGTTCGAGCCGCCCAGTCCGTCCAGCAGATTGTGGAATGCCTGTTCTCATTATATCATTGTCACTCGCACGCTCTTCGCTCTCTATCCATGTTCTCTTCCCTCATCTCGCTCTCTTTCTCTCTCTCTTTCTCTCTCTCTCTTTCTCTTTCTCTCTATCTCTTCTTTGCACTGTCTTACCATTCTAATTGACATCTCTGTACAAACCTTTCCGTCGTAATATCCGATGGTTCCAAGACGGATTCCAAGAAGAACCTCGGCAGAATTCGAGAGCTGTGTCTGGCCAGCGCCATCGTTCGTGAAGAAAAACGAATCCGGCCCGGCTGCCGCGACGTCGTTTGGTCTGGCAACAAAAGAATTAATGTTTGAATTTCCGCCATTTCCTTGAGCCAACATATTTTGGATTCCCCACCTCACAAGAGCGTCGCTCTTGATGGACTTCTTGTGGATGAGAGTCTTGCCATTCTTGTCGTAGTCAAAGATCTCAAATCAGAAGACTTATTGATGGGATGAATAGAATGGACCACCTCGATGGAGTGCTTGAAAGTGCTGTCGTGATTGACGATGAAAAGGCGAATGATTCCGTTGACCATCCAGTGTGAAGAGCCGTGGGGGTGGAAGTTCTCCTCAAATAATAATTTTGGTCCTTACATGTTATTCTGCACTCAGAATATGCGATAGTAGAGAAAAGACTGGTTAAGAAATCGAAAATGGAAAGCCATAAAAGAGTCAACGACAAGATACAGAAGTGCATGCCTTGTCAAAGTTGTCTCCTTTGATTGGTATCTCAACCGCCTTCAATTTGGCTCCTGGCGTCGTCGGCTGTGAGAAGTCGTAGAGAAAAATTTTGCCTTAAAAAGTAAGAGTCGAATTGTGTTCGATTGAAAGGGGGCAAGCATATAAGCAATACTTGTATGAAGAAGATGAATTGAACAGAGCACCATCAATGTCATCCTTGACATCCAGGTAAAGCAGGCCGGAAGTAACGAATGCAATTCCATCCTTTTCAATCACTTCAATGTCCTCGCAACCTTGGACTCAAATGAAGCAGTTTTCGCTGTTATTATTCTATTCTCTGCAAAGTTGTAAGATGTAATGATAATTGAAAGGAAGCACCTGGCCCTTCTACGACACGGCATCTCCCTGGGCGATGCGAGTGCAGTACTTTGCCATAGTCCATCAGCTTGCTAAAGAGTATTCGTAATAAAAAAAAAGTGTTCGACAATAAAATATGTGATCTTTACTTGATTTTTTTTGAACAAATGTCTAACTGTTAGTTTGTTTAATGAGGACTGATTGACAGACTAGAAATGGAAATATCCGCCGAAGGAAACCGCAAGCAGAACAGGCAGAGCCCAGCCTAGCATCTTCTCGTCTAGGAATGAAATGAAAAGAAGATAGAATTACAAGAAATATTGGCGCAAATAATCCTCAAAACAGCTCAGACGATGTTAAACAAAAACGTTGGCACTGCTGCAAAACGCCATGAACGAGGCACTGAGAGAAATCACTTTGAGAAGAACGATGAAAAATGGAAAGTGAGCAATTGCCAAATGCGTAACACTCCAAGGGAATTATCAAACCAAGCATGACAAACAAAGACGAAAACATTGATCTTCTTCACTGGAGAGTTGAAGGTTTGCAACCCGTCAACTTTCATATAACGTCAATGCCCATCTACCGATATCTCTACCACCCAATGCATAGAAAGCCTAGATAAGAACTAGAGAGTTGTTTTTGATAATGATAGCAGTTTAAAAAAATAAGAGCGAATGTTGAGTCTACATTCTTCCCTCTAGTTGGATCTCTCATTCACTCTCAACGATAAACAACCTCCACGTTACGGAAAAGCTCTATTGAGAATGAGTGAAGAAAGCGTCTGTCTAGTTCGTTTTCACCCTCTCTCATGCCTCTTGCAATTTCTAAAACTTGCGGCTCCTCAATGTTCTTTGGTTTTTCTACATTCCTTGCACTCTCTTTTCTTACTTTTTCTATCCAGCGTTCTCTCGCTTCTTCTGTTTTTGTCTCCCTACCCTCTCGCTCTCTCTCCGTCTCCCTCTCTCTCTCTCTCTGCCTCTGTCTCCCTCTCTCTCTCTCTCTCTCTCTCTCTCTCAATCCCCGATCTCACTGTATGATATACTCTCTCCTAGAGCATCAGCTGAATGTCGCCGGGTTGTTTGTCTTCTCTGAGACTCGCCCGTATAACTTTTAACCTTCTAACACGCAAACGTATTTCATTTTAAGTGACCTAAGCGCAAGTGCATGAATTGAGCGCGAAACGTTATGGTTAGAATAAAACTGGATAAGCGCGCAATGTAAAGGAATGTTGAATGTTTCTAATTGCCAAAGGTGTAAACTCGCGCTTTCCCCACTCATTCCAATCCTATCCATGGTCGTCTCTTTCTACTTTAGGATATAAACAGAATTTGCTATAACTTATAAATAATATAAACAAAGCAGTTTCAAAGAAACAATATGATGACAGTGTCCGTCTTGGTCGCAGGTTTTTGACCTTTACGCTTATTGGTCACCCCGCCCTTACAGTACCAACAAACACACACGCAAACACAGTGAAGCAGACTGTGTGAGTAATACAAGAGCGCGGCAAGACAATGCACATACACAGAGATTGGAGCCTACTTAGAATAAGTAAGACAATTTGGGAATAGTGCGGGAAGAGACACACACATATGCGATCTCTCGCTTTCATAATTACGGTAATTTCACATATTCTACTTTATTATCCAATAACTCCCGCCAATTTACATTTCAAATTTTCATATGTGCACTTTCAAGGCATTCCTTATTTGCATATTATAACCCAAACCAAAAAAAAAACATATTCAATGCTTCGTCCTATATTGCAGATGACCACTCCATTGCAAGCATTCACGTCGCACCACTGCCAAAAATCCCCAGAATTCACCCTTTTTTTCTTTCTATCACTAATGTATTTTAAGATGTCTGTGACTATTTGATATATCAAGTTTATTTTCATCAAACATCTTGCCACTGCAGCATCGTAAATATAAACTCCGTTAGAATTCATGTTTCTTCCCCCATTTCACAAGCCGGCGCCGTCCATGGATTCTTATCATTGCATTATCAAATCCCAGTGAATTCAACAACCATTAAAGTGTTTCAACGTGTATTTGACACACAACGACGGTATTTTTCATCAAAAGAAAGCCGCCGCCAGCAGCTTAAATATAAATTCCATGGTAATTTTCAAACGAAATTTCACATTTGATGCCGGAATGCATCAAGGGTGCGTACGAGAATGTACATACAAGAATTCTTTTCATTCGATTCATACTTTACATTTCCTAGTTAGCTTTCTAAACAATAAATAAAATTTATTCAAATGATTTCTCATTTTAATATGCACAGATATTTCAGGGATCTCTTTTTCACAGGTAATGGAATTTCATATTTTTAATTAGCATATGTACTTTAAACGACACTAACTTGTTTAGGTTCAAAGTGATGAATCATCAGTAATGTAACAATAAGACATTATTTCGCAATCTTCAATACAGGTCCAGGTCTAATGATAACATCTATTTCGCAATCAAAAATCTGCACGATGCATGCTAGAGTTACGATGACATCATACAGACGGTTCATTTTAGTCTATTTCGCAATCTTCAATACGTGGGGGCTGTGTACGGAATGCTACGGTGATAATATTACAAACATTTCTCAATCTTCTTTCAAGAGCCTACATGCGATCAGATAGACTTGCGATGACGTCATACATACGTTTCATTTTTTACCTATTTCACAATGTTCTTTAAACGAACATTTCATTAATCGGTTTCGTTTTTAGCTCCAATCAACATACTTGGTCACAATACTGTGTGGTTCAAAGCCATATCTGGCATTCTTGTCGTTTAATTGAGACTTAATTCGACGTAGTACTTTCGAGAAAAATGTATTGAGTAACAACTAAACGTTTATTTTCCTCTAGCATCTTATTAACAATTAGGTTCGTAACCATATTCATAATGACATATATTTCATATTTTAAAGGAAGTATCCGACGAAAGAATACCGTATCTAATAAAATTACGTTTCAAACTGTGCTAAACTCCCAACTGGATGAGCCTTTTTTGAGCGCCCGCTACAAAATTTCAAATGTGAAACGTATGTGTATCTAACCTCTCTCGACTTCTTTCATTGTCTCGCTTTTCTCTAACGTCTGTATCTCTCATCCCTTGGTGAAAATGGGGTGCTAAGTGGGCAAGACAGGCAGAGACTGCCGCTTCTTCCCACCCATTGGCACTCCTTGCTTGGATTTGAGCATACACCGTATTCATCGACAGAGACGTTTTCTACCGTATTCCAAAAAACAAATGCAAATTTCTGGCTAAATACAGACTTTCGTAAAGCGGGATCACCTCTAATCGATCTTTTAGGCCAGACTTGATCATATGGGAATATAAAAGAAGAAGTTATTTTTTCGTCGGATACTTCCTTTAATGAGGGAGAATTGCGGGAAAATTATATACATACATTTTTTCCTTTCACGTACACCTTCATAGCTTAAAATTAATTTTCAAATCCATTTTCGTTTTATTTTTTATTTTTATTTTTTTTTGTCATGTTTCAAATGGTTGAACTAAGTCAGCAAAATTTACAGATTAAAGGTGTCTAGTCATCACAGAGTTCCTCATAGCCGCACATGATACAACGAACGGTTTCCTCTCCAATCTAAAAAATATCCAACATTAGCTTTATTTATAAATCAACTAAGCAAACCGAGTTTATTTGGTAGGCGTGATGGGGGTCTTCACAGCAATCGGTTTCATCAAGACCGGCGAACAAACCAGACAAATCGATACGTGTTTCCAACTCAATTAAATAGAAAAGCAAATTTGAGATTAGAAGAATACAGGAGATATACATACCTCTTTTTTATTGGTGTTTTCTCCTCCGCTATCTCCTGTTTTTGTAGAACAATTCTGATTAATTTTCTCTGATATTTTCTCTGATTTTTTCTCATCAGTATCCTAGAAAATAAACTATTTAATAGTCAAGCTATTTTCACTAGGTATTGCAAAATAAACCTCTTTTTTAATGATAGTCGATGTTTCTTCCAGTTTATGGCTATATTGTAAGGATTTTCCTGATGATAGCTTATTCTTCATATCTTCAGACATCTCGAACTCTGTATCCTAGCAAATATGATAAACAAATTAATGATAAAGGTTCAACAATTGTTTGCGAGACAAACTTTTGAAGAGCAAAGGAACGAACAACCGCACAGAACAACAACAAGTGCAAATGAATATTCAAACTTGACAATAGATTGCTCTCTATCTTTCTCTCTCTCTCTCTAAGCTCCGCCCCTTTTCGTCACTTCCTTCCCCTCTCACCCCGCACACAAACTCATGCAAAAGTCCCAGAGCTGTCAGATAGACAACTCGAACCGGGGACCTTGCGAACCACCAATCTCCGTAGCACTACCAACACACTAATCGGCTGGTTCCTTGACACTTCGTCAAAAGACACTTCGTCAATTGACGTTTCGTCAAAATTTTTGGTTACATTTCGTCAATAGGCATTTCGTCAAAATAAATTTATCTTGGTTACTTTTCGTCAAACAGACATTTCGTCAAACGACTTTTCGTCACATTTTTTTCCTAATGCAGACATTTCGTCAATTTATTACCATTTTCATTCTCGCATCAAGCTCGCCAGTAAGACATGACAAATAATTAGTAGTGACAATCGGTTAATATGCAGTGAAAGTCAATTATTAAGTAGTAGATTGGTGATTATTTAGTAGGAAATGTACACATAGCTAAATGACAAATTGTTTGTTAAAGGACCACGCACTCAACCGTAAAAGAGAAAGAGAGAGAGAAAGAGAGAGATTGACATAGAGGCAGGGAGAAACATCAGCGTTTGGTAATGGAGGGTTCGACGATGTTACTCGAAATGGCATGAAGGAAATTGGGAAGTGAAAGGGTATGGTATTTCCCTAGGACAGCTTTCAGACGGTCGTTCAGCTTGGCATACTTTTTCTTGCTTGTCTTAGTGGGAGGCGATCCCATCTGAAGACGCATGAGCTTGTACTCAGTCAGTCCTTGCTCGTCCATCAGCCGGCTCACAAACTTGTACACCTTTAATTTTTGAATGACGTGTTTGGAGAAAAAAGTTTTCTTAAAACAAACCGAAGGATGCACGACGTATTTGGAGAAGGCACAGTGCCATCCCTCCATATGATTATTCGTGCGTGGGACATCGTTCTTGGTAATCTTAATGGTAGTTCAGTTAACTGTCCATTACTCATTTCGGTGATCCAGCTTATATAGACTGTATGTACCTCATGGACGTTCCACATTTCGATAGGGAACAGTGGGTTAGTACGTCTCCCGTTGTGCATCGTGTTGCCGATCCATGTGTTTTTGAAGTAAGTCGTGAACGAGGTGATCGACGAGGCTGATTCTGGGCAATTTTCCAGAGTTCTGACGCAGTATTCGAATGCCTGATCAATTTCGCTCTCCGGGACGAATGGCAAGGCCATGAAGTTGCGCAGGGCAACGTGCGTATCACCACCGTCCTAGAAAATAAATTTTATTTCGCATAGTGAACCTTGTAGGCCGCGCTCAACCCGACATCACCAATCTTGCGCCAAAGCGCTTGTGCAAAGTGAAAGTGGCAGCCGTGTACTACGGCATTCGGGAACGCACTCCTGGCTGCATTCTCCTCGCCTTTTTCAAAGTCCATGATAACATAGTCGGGACTCAATGCGGGGCAGACGCTCAGCAAGTGAGATAACACCTCAGAGTAGAGATGTCCACGCTTACTGGGCAGCAGAGAGTACACCTGAGGCATGCGTATATCATAACTGTATGCTTATGTGTTTGTATGTATGTACCAAGGGGAGGAATGCGCCGTGAACGCGGGCGTGAACCGTCCAGAGTTGAGTGAAGAGAGAAGGCACGCATGAAAAGGTACCATCTACAGCAATGATGTCGGCATGTGCAAGTTCACGAAGATTTTCGGCCGTGGCAAATACGAACACTAGTTCGGGATCGGCAGAACCTGTATTTGCAATACTTTTTTCATCTGGATGGCAACTATGTAGCATACCTGTGTCCAACGAAAGGTCTCTCTTGATGAACAGCTTCACACTCATTTTGCGCACTCACTTTGCTAGGCCCATGTCTTCTTGCCAGAAGCTCTGCATCGTTTCTCTACCCTCTCTTAAAGGCCAACGGACTCTCATACTAGAAGCACAACATCGTTTCCCTGTGCACTCTCTCAAAATCAGCATGCTCTCCCATGGCCTAGTGACCCGAGTTCATGATCGCTTCAGTGCACTTGCCTGAAGCTCTGCATCGTTTCTCTGCCCTCTCTTAAAGGTCAACGGACCCTCATACTAGAAGCACAACACCCTGCACTCTCTCAAAATGCAACAGGCTCTCCATGGCCTCTTGACCCGAGTTCATGATCGCTTCTCTGCAATCGTTCAACTGTTGTACATACAATGCATACCTAGCTCAATTATTCCTTTAATTATTCTGTCAAATTGAACAGAGACAAATGCAACCACAAATAAGCATTCAGTGGAGAAAAATACACATACAACAGTATACTACATTAATTATTGATGAGCTTGATGCGGGAATAAAAATGGTAATAAATTGACGAAATGTCTGCATTAGGAAAAAAATGTGACGAAAAGTCGTTTGACGAAATGTCTGTTTGACGAAAAGTAACCAAGATAAATTTATTTTGACGAAATGCCTATTGACGAAATGTAACCAAAAATTTTGACGAAACGTCAATTGACGAAGTGCCTTTTGACGAAATGTCGGGACGCCAATCGGCTAGTCGAACGAAAAGCTTACACGTTTTCTGGATGCTAGGGCTGCCTGGCCGCCTGGCTGGACACACAAACACACACACACGCAAACACACACAGAGTGAAGCAGACTGAGTGAGTAATACAGGGGCCACTAGCGCGGCAAGGGAATGTACATACACAGAGAGTGGAGCTTACTCCCTGTCTGAGTAAGACATTTGCGAATAATCCTACAAGAGAATGTAACAAACACACATAAGCGATCTCTCGTTTTCATAATTACAGTAATTTCACATGTATATTTACTGTTAAATTATCCAATAATTACCCTCAATTTACATTTTCAAATTTTCAGACACGCCACTGTCAGCATTCACGTCGTTGCACGGCCAAAAGCCCAAAATTCAACCTTTTTCTTTCAATCACTAAATTTTTAATCTGTATGTGTTACTGTTTGATATATCATGTTTAGAAAATCTGCATACAATCTCCCATATTTAAAATCCAGACTACAAACCAAGAGAGAGACGAGAGTTTTAATAGTTCAGTACAGTGAGTAGGTTTAACACATAGAGTGCTTCAATACGGTTCTTATAAACAAAGGTGTCAGTTGCAAAAAGTCGGCACATCAAAAGATATACTCTTTTAAAAGCAAGAGTGGTCGCATCTTTAGTTCAGACTACAAACCTAGAGAGAGACGCAAGTTTTAATAGTTCTGTACAGTGACTAGGTTTATCACATAGAGTGCTTCAATATGATTCTTATAAACCAAGGTCTCAGTAGAAAAAAGTCGGCACATCAAAAGATATACTCGTTTCAAAACAAGAGTGGGCACATGTTTAGTCCAGACTACAAACCTAGAGAGAGACGCGAGTTATGATAGTTCAGTACAGTGAGTAGGTTTAACACATAGAGTGCTTCAATACGTTTCATATAAACACAGGTTTCAGTTGCAAAATGTCACCAAATCAAAACATGTGTTCATTTCAAATCAAGAGTGGTCGCATCTTTAGTCCAGACTACAAACCCAGAGAGAGACGTGAGTTTTGATAGTTGAATACAGTGAGTAGGTTTAAAACAAAGAATGCTTCAATACGTTTCATATAAACATAGGTTTCAGTTGCAAAATGTCGCCAAACCAAAAGATGTGTTCATTTCAAATCAAGAGTGGTCGCATCTTTAGTCCAGACTACAAACCCAAAGAGAGATGCGAGTTTTGATAGTTGAGTTCAGTGAGTAGGTTTAAAAGAAAGAGTGCTTCAATACGTTTCATATAAACACAGGTTTCAGTTGCAAAATGTTGCCAAATCAAAAGATGTGTTCATTTCAAATCAAGAGTGGTCGCATCTTTAGTCCAGACTACAAACCCCCATAGAGACGTGAGTTTTGATAGTTGAGTAGAATGAGTAGGTTTAAAACAAAGAGTGCTTCAACACGTTTCATATAAACACAGGTTTCAGTTGCAAAATGTCGCCAAACAAAAGATGTGTTCATTTCAAATCAACAGTGGTCGCATCTTTAGTCCAGACTACAAACCCAAAGAGAGACGCGAGCTTTGATAGTTGAGTTCAGTGAGTAGGTTTAAAAGAAAGAGTGCTTTAATACGTTTCATATAAACACAGGTTTCAGTTGCAAAATGTCGCCAAATCAAAAGATGTGTTCATTTCAAATCAAGAGTGGTCGCATCTTTAGTCCAGACTACAAACCCAGAGAGAGACGTGAGTTTTGATAGTAGAGTACAGTGAGTAGGTTTAAAACAAAGAATGCTTCAATACGTTTCATATAAACATAGGTTTCAGTTGCAAAATGTCGCCAAACCAAAAGATGTGTTCATTTCAAATCAAGAGTGGTCGCATCTTTAGTCCAGACTACAAACCCGCACAGAGACGCGAGTTTTGATAGTTGAGTACAATGAGTAGGTTTAAAACAAAGAGTGCTTCCATACGTTTCTTATAAACACAGGTTTCAGTTGCAAAATATCGCCAAATCAAAAGATGTGTTCATTTCAAATCAAGAGTGGTCTCATCTTTAGTCCAGACTACAAACCCAGAGAGAGACGCGAGTTTTGATAGTTGAGTACAGTGAGTAGGTTTAAAACAAAGACTGCTTCAATACGGTTCTTATAAACAAAGGTGTCAGTTCCAAAATGTCGGCACATCAAAAGATATAGTCATTTCAAATCAAGAGTGCACACATGTTTACTACAAACTACAAACAGAGGTAGGGCGTGAGACAGAGAGATAGAGGGAGAGATTTTGTTTCAATTTCTCATGGCGACGCCATCCGTGCATTCTTTTCATTGCATAATCAAACGCCAGTGAATTCAACAATCATTAAAGTGTTTCAATGTGTATTTGACACACATGGAGTTCATTTTTCATCAAAAGAAATGGCCCACCAGCCACGTAAATATAAACTGTATGCACGTTTTCAAATGATATTTCATATTTGATCCCGCACCGCATCAAGGTTGAGTACGAAAATATACATACAAGAATTCTTTTCATATGATTCATACTTTTCATTTCCAAGTTAGATTTTTTAAACAATACATAAAATGTATTCAAATTATTTCTCAATTTCAAATGCACACATATTTCTTGAATTCCTTGACATGTACTTTAAATGTCACAAATGCGGTTTGTTTCAAAGTGATGAATCATCACCATCATAACATCAGGACATTATTTCGCAATCTTCAATACATGTGTCTAAGGATATTACAACTATTTCGCAATCAGCAGGCTCTGCGTTGTATGATAGAGTTATGATGACGTCATACACAATTTTCAATTTTCTACTATTGCGCAATCTTCAATACATCGTGCCTGTCTTTAGATTGGTACGATGATGATATAACATTTCGTAATCTTCTTTCAATAGTGTGCACGTGACATGATTACGATGACGTCATACATACTTTTCATTTTTAGCACAATTCAAAGCACTTGGTACCAATCATTGGTGCCCCGAATCCACCCCCGGGCATTCTGGTCATTGAATTTACATTTAATTCGTCTGGTTGATTTTAACAGCAAATGTATTTAATTCGAACTAGTTAACTAAGTTAAGCTACTTTCTGGAGTACTACTACTTTAGAGAGCTAAAGAACTTAAAAGAGCTAAGAAGAGTTTAGGAGGTTTTTGAGGTCAAGGGCTCAGTTAAGCTTAATGAGTTAAATAAGAGTTTAGGAGTTTTTAGAGTTCAGGGTCTCAGTTAAGCTTAGGGAGTTAAAGAAGAGTTAAGAAGTTTTTATAGTTTCGGGACAGGGAAAAATAATCAAGGAGTTTTTAGAGTTCAGGGTCTCAGCTAAGCTTAGGGAGTTAAAGAAGAGCTAATGAGTTTATAACATCGAAGGTTTTACGAAGAGTTCAGAGCACGACAAAGAGCTTACGAATATAGAACATCAGAAAGCATTATAAGCATCAAAGGTTATAAGAAAAGTTCAAAGCACGACAAAGAGGATACGAATACAGCACATCAGAAAGCATGCTAAAATATGGTCTCCTAATTTTTCAGGTAATTCTAAGCTGTACATCATCTTTCTACAATGAAAAGAGAACTATTAAAAAGGCTCTTCCCGGCTCCACTGCACGTCGAGCTAAGAAGGCCATCTCAGCTCGACATAACGCCGACCCAAGACGTCCAACTCAGCTCCACTGAACGCAGAGCCAAGAATGCCAAGTTGAGGAGCAACCTCAAGCTTGGGAAATTAAACCGGCATTGGACAGAAAGCGCTGGATGCCTATGAATTTGCGCAACCTACACTTGCTGAGTTTTCAAAGGGAGTTAATGATGCTGAGTATGCGTTATTGGAATCTTGGCAAAGTGCCAAAAAAAATTTATTTTGAGAGTTTTACTGCTTTACAGGATACATAAAATTACAAAATATTTGAGCGTAAGAGTAGAGTGGGAGAGACATGATAGAACTGTCTCTCTCTCTTTCTCCCTCTCTATGTCGTCTCTCTCTCTCTTTCTTTCAATGTGATCAGGCTTCTTCAGGACTTGATCGTTTACTTGTAAGTGTATGTGAGAACGCTCAACGTGAATTATATACATCTCTCTGTATCTCATTGCAAAGCTCTTACTGTGTACAATTCACTGGTATAAAGAGAGAGTCAACTTTCGGTCTCTTTGTATGTGTTTTAATGTGTTTTAATCGAAAAGAAACGCGTAAACGCTCATATGTTGGCATCGTGCCAAAAACTTTAAATGACTCGTGAATGCGTTTAATGGACACGAAAAAATGCAAATTTTTGCACAGAGCCAGAGAAATGCGAGAGGAAGAGGGAAAAATAGAGAGAGAGAGGAAAAGAGTGTTGTAAGTGTATATATTTAATGTTCTTTCATGTGTTTGGCTGCATGTATGGTCGAGACTGCACGAATTGGCAAAGTGCCAAAAATAATGAGGTGCAAAGAGGTGCGAAGAAATGGGCGAGATGAGGTTCAATGTGTGATTTTCTGCTTGTTTAGATTTTTTAGCGATTTATTATGCATATTAACGTTAAGTTTTGTGTACTTACAGAGTTGTAAACAGCATAATTGAGACTTTTGAGTTTAAAGGGCCAAAGGTCCTCGCACGAATTTGATCATACTGTAGACCGCAAGAGTTTTACTGAGAGCTTATTGGCTGGCTGAGGGGAGGAGCTTATGTTTCTTCAGGACTTGATCGTTTACTTGTAAGTGTATGTGAGAACGCTCAACGTGAATTATATACATCTCTCTGTAGCTCATTGCAAAGCTCTTACTGTGTACAATTCACTGGTATAAAGAGAGAGTCAACTTTCGGTCTCTTTGTATGTGTTTTAAAGTGTTTTAATCGAAAAGAAACGCGTAAACGCTCATATGTTGGCATCGTGCCAAAAACTTTAAATGACTCGTGAATGCATTTAATGGACACGAAAAAATGCAAATTTTTGCACAGAGCCAGAGAAATGCGAGAGGAAGAGGGAAAAATAGAGAGAGAGAGGAAAAGAGTGTTGTAAGTGTATATATTTAATGTTCTTTCATTTGTTTGGCTGCATGTATGGTCGAGACTGCACGAATTGGCAAAGTGCCAAAAATAATGAGGTGCAAAGAGGTGCGAAGAAATGGGCGAGATGAGGTACAATGTGTGATTTTCTGCTTGTTTAGATTTTTTAGCGATTTATTATGCATATTAACGTTAAGTTTTGTGTACTTACAGAGTTGTAAACAGCATAATTGAGACTTTTGAGTTTAAAGGGCCAAAGGTCCTCGCACGAATTTGATAATACTGTAGACCGCAAGAGTTTTACTGAGAGCTTATTGGCTGGCTGAGGGGAGGAGCTTATGTCTCGTTTTCTTCACTCTCTCCTCTGCACACAATTCCTCGCTTTTTTCTGGCTCTCTTGCTTGCTCCGCCTCCTTCTCACACACGCTAAAAAGATCGCAGATCCTCAAGAGCTTATTTGGAGTACAGGGAACTAGTTAACTAAGTTGACGTACAAGCGGAGGTAACGAAGGTGATGCTACTTGAAAAGAGCTTAAAAGAGCTTCAGACAATTTTTGGAGTTTATAGAGTTTTAGCGAGCTTCCGGGTCTCAGTTAGGGCTAGCGGGTTTAAGAGGAGCGGCTACGTTAAAGAGCTTCAACTAAGTAAGGCAGAGTTTAGGAGTTTAAGAAGAGTTTTGGAGTTTTTAGAGTTTAGCGAGCTTCCGGGTCTCACTTAGGGCTAGCGAGTTTAAGAGGAGCGGCTACGTTAAAGAGCTTCAACTAAGTAAGGCAGAGTTTAGGAGTTTAAGAAGAGTTTTGGAGTTTTTAGAGTTTTAGCGAGCTTCCGGGTCTCAGTTAGGGCTAGCGGGTTTAAGAGGAACGGCTACGTTAAAGAGCTTCAACTAAGTAAGGCGGATTTAAGAAGAGTTTTGGAGTTTTTAGAGTTTTAGCGAGCTTCCGGGTCTGAGTTAGGGCTAGCGGGTTTAAGAGGAGCGGCTACGTTAAAGAGCTTCAACTAAGTAAGGCGGAGTTTAAGAGTTTAAGGTTTAGAAGACAACAAAAGAGTTTTAGAGTTTTAGGGGTTTTTGAACGGGATACTGTAGCTATTATATAAATGTACACGAAAAGAAACATGCTGGTGAGGTTTGGAGGCTTTTGGAGCATGTTGACCCAATCGACCTAAAATGACCCTTTTGACCGGGATACTGTAGCTATTATGTAAATATATACTAAAAGGAAGGTGTTGGTGAAGTTTGGAGGCGTTTGGAGCATGTTGACCCAATCGACCCAAAATGACCCTTTTGACCGGGATACTGTAGCTATTATGTAAATGTATAATAAAAAGAAGGTGTTGGTGAAGTTTGGAGGCGTTTGGAGCAGGTTGACCCAAGCGACCCAAAATGACCCATTTAACCGGGATACTGTAGCTATTATGTAAATGTATACTAAAAGGAAGGTGTTGGTGAAGTTTGAGGGTTTGGAAAAAATTGCAATTTTAGTGTTTTTGGAAATTATAATTTGAAAAGCTAAAAGTCCTACCGCGACTTTATTCGTACTGTATGCGACTTCAGTCAGAGGGGGGGTTTCAGGGTGAACGGGGGGGGGGGGGGGGGGTTTGGGGCTCACGGCCTCGGTGGTGTGTTTACGTTCTCGCGATTCGTAGGCTCGACGAAAATCTTTCTTTCTCTGCTACATGCTATTTCTTCTTTTTGTCTGCTCGGGCAACGTTATTTCGTCGGTTTCGTTGCGATCTTCACGGTCTCCAAATCTTTTCACATGCAAAAAAGATCGCAGACACGTTTGCAGGTATTGCTACTTGAGGGAACTAGTTAACTAAGTTGAAGTAGAAGCGGAGGTAACGAAGGTGAAACTACTTGAAAACAGCTTAAAAGAGCTTAAGAAGAGTTTTGGAGTTTTTAGAGTTTTAGCGAGCTTCCGGGTCTCAGTTAGGGCTAGCGGGTTTAAGAGGAGCGGCTACGTTAAAGAGCTTCAACTAAGTAAGGCGGAGTTCAAGAGTTTAAGAAGAGTTTTGGAGTTTTTAGATTTTTAGCGAGCTTCCGGGTCTCAGTTAGGGCTAGCGGGTTTAAGAGGAGCGGCTACGTTAAAGAGCTTCAACTAAGTAAGGCGGAGTTTAAGAGTTAATAAAGTGTTTTGGAGTTTTTAGAGTTTTAGCGAGCTTCCGGGTCTCAGTTAGGGCTAGCGGGTTTAAGAGGAGCGGCTACGTTAAAGAGCTTCAACTAAGTAAGGCGGAGTTGAAGAGTTTAAGGTTTAGAAGACAACAAAAGAGTTTTAGAGTTTTAGGGTTTTTTTAACGGGATACTGTAGCTATAATGTAAATGTACACTAAAAGATACATGCTGTTGATGTTTGGAGGCTTTTAGAGCACTTTGACCCAATCGACCCAAAATGACCCTTTTGACCGGGATACTGTAGCTATTATGTAAATGTGTACTAAAAGGAAGGTGTTGATGAAGTTTGGAGGCGTTTGGAACATGTTGATCCAATCGATCCAAAATGACCCTTTTGACCAGGATACTGTAACTATTATGTAAATGTATACTAAAAGGAAGGTGTTGGTGAAGTTTGGCGGCTTTTGGAGCAGGTTGACCCAACCGACCCAAAATGACCCTTTGGACCGGGATACTGTAACTATTATGTAAATGTATACTAAAAGGAACGTGTTGGTGAAGTTTGGAGGCGTTTGGAGCATGTTGACCCAATCGTCCCAAAATGACCCTTTTGACCGGGATACTGTAGCTATTATGTAAATGTATGCTAAAAGGAAGGTGTTGGTGAAGTTTGAGGACAATTGGAAAAAATTGTAAATTTAGTGGGTTTGGAAAAATATTATTTGAAAGGCTGAGGCTCCTGCAGCGACTTTATTCGTACTGTAGGCGAAAATAATTCTTGAAAGGTTAAAACTCCTACCACGACTTTATTCGTACTGTAGGCGAAAATAATTTTTGAAAGGTCAAAACTCCTGCCACGACTTTATTCGTACTGTATGCGACTTCAGTCGGGGGGGGGGCTGGGTTTCAGGGTGAACGGGGGAGGGGGGGCGGATCCGCGCAGGCTCGGCGATGTGTTTACGTTCTCGCGTATCGCAGGCTCGGTGACGTGTCTTTTTTTCTCTGCTTGCACTATTGCGAAAATCTTTCTTTCTCTGCTATATGCTATTTCGTCGGATCTTTCTTTCTGTGCTACATGCTATTTCTTCTTTTTGTCTGCTCGGGCAACGTTATTTCGTCGGTTTCGTTGCGATCTTCACGGTCTCCAAATCTTTTCACATGCAAAAAAGATCGCAGACACGTTTGCAGGTATTGCTACTTGAGGGAACTAGGTAACTAAGTTGACTTATTTGACAAAGTTGACATGCGTAACTAAGTTAAATGCGTAACTAAGTGAAACTAAGTTTTGAACTAAGTTGATAACGTGACTAAGTTGAGCCTTTTGAGCGGGATACTGTAGCTATTATGTAAATGTACACGAAAAGAAAGATGCTGGCCAAGTTTGGAGGCGTTTGGAACACGTTGACCCAACGGACCCAAAGTGACTTTCTTGACCGGGATACTGTAGATTTAGAAAAATTACACGAAAAGAAAGTTGCTGGCAAAGTTTGGAGGCGTTTGGAGCTCGATGACCCAACGGACCCAAAGTGACCTTCTTGACCGGGATACTGTAGATTTAGAAAAATTACACGAAAAGAAAGTTGCTGGCAAAGTTTGACGGCATTTGGAGCATGTTGACCCAGCTGACCTCAGATGACCCAATTGAACGGGATACTGTAGGTTTTTATGTAAAATAAAACGAGCAAAACATGTTGGCAAAACATTGACCACATGTGGGTTGGAACCCTGAAGTGTCCCCGCTCGACGTTGCCTAACTCGTCAGATCGGACGTGATGGCTGCTTCACTTGATGGAGGGGCACAGCCTCGGTGACTGTTTACGTTCTCGCGACTCACAGGCTCGATGACCTGTCTTTTTTTCTTTGCGTACACTATTTCGCGACTGTCTTTTTCTATGGCCAAGCCATGTGCAACGTTATTTCGTCTGTTTTGCTTGTGTACGCGAGAGACGTACGCTATCTCGATGCCTCATTGCCGTTTGACCATTTGACTACGGGGGGGAACTAGGTAACTAAGTTGACTTATTTGACTAAGTTGACCTACCTAAGTTGACTAAAAAAACCTATTTTTCCGATTTTTTAAACGATTTTTAGCTATTTTTTGGACTATTTCGGCTATTTTGACAAAATGGAACTAAGTTTTGAACTAAGTTGATAACGTGACTAAGTTGACCTTTTTGGCCGGAATACTGTAGCTATTATGTAAATGTACACGAAAAGAAACATGCTGGCCAAGTTTGGAGGCGTTTGGAGCACATTGACCCAACGGACCCAAAGTGACCTTTTTGACCGGGCTACTGTGGATTCAAAAAATTACACGAAAAGAAAGTTGCTGGGTGAGGTTGGCGGCATTTGGAGCATGTTGACCCAGCTGACCTCAGATGACCCAATTGAACGGGGTACTGTAGGTTTTTGTATAAAATAAAACTCGCAAAACATGTTGGCAAAACATTGATCACATGCGGGTTTGAACCCCTGATGGACGCCGCTCGACATCTCCTAACTCGTCAGATCGGACGTGATCGCTACTTCGTTCGTTGGAGGCTACCTCAAACTTGGGTAATTAAACCGCCCGGAAGCAGGGGTGTGCGAGGGGGTGTATCGAGCCGCGCATGCGAGATTCCGAGACAGCCGAACAGGATGTCTTTCTTTCTTGCTCGTGTACTATTTCGCGACTGTCTTTTTCTATGGCCAAGCCACGTGTAACGTTATGTCGTCTGTTTTGCTTGTGTACGCGAGAGAGCTGTACTATCTCGACTGGACATTTATAGTCGACAACTTGACTATACGGGGGAATAGGTAACTAAGTTGACTTATTTGACCAAGTTGACTTACCTAACTAAGTTGACTAAAAACCTATTTTTACTATTTTTTCTATGATTTTTAGCTATTTTTCTGGAAAATTTGGGCTATTTTGACACTATTGAACTAAGTTTTGAACTAAGTTGATAACGTGACTAAGTTGACCCTTTCGAACGGGATACTGTAGCTCTTATGTAAATGTACACGAGGAGGAACATACTGGCCAAGTTTGGATGCGTTTGGAGCAAGTTGACCCAACGGACCCAAAATGACCTTTTTGACCGGGATACTGTAGCTATTATGTAAATGTACACGAGGAGGAACATACTGGCCAAGTTTGGATGCGTTTGGAGCAAGTTGACCCAACGGACCCAAAATGACCTTTTTGACCGGGATACTGTAGCTATTATGTAAATGTACACGAGGAGGAACATGCTGGCCAAGTTTGGATGCATTTGGAGCAAGTTGACCCAACGGACACAAGATGACTTTTTTGACCGGGATACTGTAGGGTTTATGTAAAATGGAAATTTGAATTTAAACTGCTGTGACACCCGTCGCGACTTTGTTCATACTGTAAGTCACAGCGGCGCAACAGCTAATTAAACAGACTCGCAGGCTCGGTGATGTGTTTACGTTCTCGCGACTCGCAGGCTCGGTGACGTGTCTTTTTTTCTCTGGTTGCACTATTTCGCGACTGTCTTTTTCTATGGCCAAGCCACGTGCAACGTTATGTCGTCTGTTTTGCTTGTGTACGCGAGAGACGTACGCTATCTCGATGCCTCATTGCCGTTTGACCATTTGAGTACGGGGGGGAACTAGGTAACTAAGTTGACTTACCTAACTAAGTTGACTAAAAAACCTATTTTTACTATTTTTTCTATGATTTTTAGCTATTTTTCTGGACAATTTGGGCTATTTTGACACTATTGAACTAAGTTTTGAACTAAGTTGATAACGTGACTAAGTTGACCCTTTCGAACGGGATACTGTAGCTCTTATGTAAATGTACACGAGGAGGAACATACTGGCCAAGTTTGGATGCGTTTGGAGCAAGTTGACCCAACGGACCCAAAATGACCTTTTTGACCGGGATACTGTAGCTATTATGTAAATGAACACGAGGAGGAACATACTGGCCAAGTTTGGATGCGTTTGGAGCAAGTTGACCCAACGGACCCAAAATGACCTTTTTGACCGGGATACTGTAGCTATTATGTAAATGTACACGAGGAGGAACATGCTGGCCAAGTTTGGATGCATTTGGAGCAAGTTGACCCAACGGACCCAAGATGACTTTTTTGACCTTGATACTGTAGGGTTTATGTAAAATGGAAATTTGAATTTAAACTGCTGTGACTCCCGTCGCGACTTTGTTCATACCGTAAGTCACAGCGGCGCAACAGCTAATTAAACAGACTCGCAGGCTCGGTGATGTGTTTACGTTCTCGCGACTCGCAGGCTCGGTGACGTGTCTTTTTTTCTCTGCTTGCACTATTTCGCGACTGTCTTTTTCTATGGCCAAGCCACGTGCAACGTTATTTCGTCTGTTTTGCTTGTGTACGCGAGAGACGTACGCTATCTCGATGCCTCATTGCCGTTTGACCATTTGACTACGGGGGGGAACTAGGTAACTAAGTTGACTTATTTGACAAAGTTGACATGCGTAACTAAGTTAAATGCGTAACTAAGTTAAACTAAGTTTTGAACTAAGTTGATAACGTGACTAAGTTGAGCCTTTTGAGCGGGATACTGTAGCTATTATGTAAATGTACACGAAAAGAAAGATGCTGGCCAAGTTTGGAGGCGTTTGGAACACGTTGACCCAACGGACCCAAAGTGACTTTCTTGACCGGGATACTGTAGATTTAGAAAAATTACACGAAAAGAAAGTTGCTGGCAAAGTTTGGAGGCGTTTGGAGCTCGTTGACCCAACGGACCCAAAGTGTCCTTCTTGACCGGGATACTGTAGATTTAGAAAAATTACACGAAAAGAAAGTTGCTGGCAAAGTTTGACGGCATTTGGAGCATGTTGACCCAGCTGACCTCAGATGACCCAATTGAACGGGATACTGTAGGTTTTTATGTAAAATAAAACGAGCAAAACATGTTGGCAAAACATTGACCACATGTGGGTTGGAACCCTGAAGTGTCCCCGCTCGACGTTGCCTAACTCGTCAGATCGGACGTGATGGCTACTTCACTTGATGGAGGGGCACAGCCTCGGTGACTGTTTACGTTCTCGCGACTCACAGGCTCGATGACCTGTCTTTTTTTCTTTGCGTACACTATTTCGCGACTGTCTTTTTCTATGGCCAAGCCATGTGCAACGTTATTTCGTCTGTTTTGCTTGTGTACGCGAGAGACGTACGCTATCTCGATGCCTCATTGCCGTTTGACCATTTGACTACGGGGGGGAACTAGGTAACTAAGTTGACTTATTTGACTAAGTTGACCTACCTAACTAAGTTGACTAAAAAAACCTATTTTTCCTATTTTTTAAACGATTTTTAGCTATTTTTTGGACTATTTCGGCTATTTTGACAAAATGGAACTAAGTTTTGAACTAAGTTGATAACGTGACTAAGTTGACCTTTTTGGCCGGAATACTGTAGCTATTATGTAAATGTACACGAAAAGAAACATGCTGGCCAAGTTTGGAGGCGTTTGGAGCACATTGACCCAACGGACCCAAAGTGACCTTTTTGACCGGGATACTGTGGATTCAAAAAATTACACGAAAAGAAAGTTGCTGGGTGAGGTTGGCGGCATTTGGAGCATGTTGACCCAGCTGACCTCAGATGACCCAATTGAACGGGGTACTGTAGGTTTTTGTATAAAATAAAACTCGCAAAACATGTTGGCAAAACATTGATCACATGCGGGTTTGAACCCCTGATGGACGCCGCTCGACATCTCCTAACTCGTCAGATCGGACGTGATCGCTACT